>CM070820.1:50546232-50576232 GCA_036326025.1 Chrosomus eos | reverse complement strand
TGATTCAGTCGTGTTCAATAACTGTGTAAAGTTAATCAATTATGAACAATTATTCATCTATACAGCAGCTCTGGTATCGTCCAGCTCAGTTCAGTTCTCCTCTAACACTAGCTATGTTTCCATCCACACGTTTTTATCCGCATTAAGTGATATCGAATGAAAAATGCCTTATGGAAACAGTGAAATTCGATTGAATTTCATGTATATCGACTCAAATGAAATGCGTTCGGTCTCATGGGATTTTATCTTGATGGATATACGGCTTATGCGATAAACGCTGATGGAAATGTTATTATGGGCGATCCATTTTGCCTAGTAAACTTTGTTTGCAAATGTTCGCTTGAATGTTGTGCAAAAATGAATGGAAACACATTAAAATGTCTCAAATCAATTCGATATACCAATTTGATCACAAAACCGCATGTGACGTCATTACACACAGGTTTTTATTCACTTTAAAGACGTTTGATGGAAACACACTTTCACCAGCTTTATTCGCATGAGGTTTTTTACCGAACTTCAGATAATTCGATTGACGAGTGGATGGAAACTTGACTAGTGTCAGGGCAGTCAAATCAATAATATTGCAGAATATTAAGTAAGTGAAGGAAGAATATTAAAAAAGGAAGAAATAAAAGAAATCAATACTTTTATTACAGTAAAGACATTTATAATGTTATAGATTATTCTATTTCAAATAAATACAATTTCCAGTTTACCTAATTTATACAGTATAATAATTCTTTAACGGATATGAATTGTATTCATGTGATCATGTGTTATGTGTATGCAGGTTAAAGAGATGGTCTAGATTTAAACTGATAGAGTGTGTCTGAAAACAGAAAATAGTTTGTCAAACCATTTCCTTGTCTTTAGGGCATTGGCTGTCCTAAACTATTTATATTACACAATACAATACGACTGTAGATGTCTGACTTTAATTATATAGCAGACGTCTCTCTCTCTCTCTCTCTCTCTCTCTCTCTCTCCTCTCTCTCTCTCTCTCTCTCCTCTCTCTCTCTCTCTCTCTCTCTCTCTCTCTCTCTCTCTCTCTCTCTCTCTCTCTCTCTCTCCTCTCTCTCTCTCTCTCTCAATTCAATTCAATTCAATTCAATTCAATTCAAATTGCTTTATTGGCATGACTGTGCATATTACAATATTGCCAAAGCTTGGAACACATATAATGATTATAAAGACATAAAAAATAATAAAATAATAAAATATTATAACATAACTTAGCTTAAATTTAAATGTACAAAATAAAACAAGTGTACAAATTAAGTGTAGTATATTAGATTATCTGTGAACATTCGATACCACAGTCTTTTAACATACATAAACACACACACACCCACACACAAATACACATTACTGAGGTCACTGTGGTGGGCAGTAGTTAAACACACTGAGGTCATACACACACACACACACACACACACACACACACACACACACACACACACACACACACACACACACACACACACACACACACACACACACACACACACACACACACACACACACACACACACACACACGTTCACCTGCTGTCTCTCAGGCTGTGGCACGCATACACGTATCTGGCAGCGAGTGTTGCGCTCTGTCCCTCTCCTAGTAGGATCTTTATCTGTTCTACTTCAGTCATGGCTGTAAAGTTGTGTATTACGTTATTTAGTTTATTAAAGTAGAGGTCTCTGACTGAGCTGTATTTGTGACAGTGAAGGAGGAAGTGTGTCTCTGTCCCGATCTCTCCTGTCCTACACTGAACACACACCCTCTGCTCTCGGGGTAACCAGCTCTTCCGGTGTCTGCCGGTCTCGATGGCCAGGTTATGTTCACTCAGCCTGTACTTGCTCAGGATCACACACACACACACACACACACACACACACACACACACACACACACACACACACACACACACACACACACACACACACACACACACACACACACACACACACACACACACACACACACACACACCTCAGCCTGTACTTGCTCAGGATCCGTCTCTGCTTTGTGTCTCTCACACTCTGGAGATATTCTTCCAATTCATAATTTGATTTCAGATTTCGATAGAATTGTAATTTACTTTGTGTTTTGGTTTCCTGTTCCCAATGTTCCAAATATGTATTTTTAGACTGTTTGGTAATTTGGTTTATTCTGATGTGTGTGTGAGGAGCAGTGCTGGTCTGAGACTGGTTAGGGTTAGTAGGGTTAGTTGGGTTAGTGAGTCTCAGGACCAGCTGACTGAGGAGACTCTTTTCGGGGTTCAGTTCTTGGGTTTGTAGTGCCTTAAAATGTAGCGATTTTGTGGGACTTGATTTTAGATGCATCCAGAATTTAAGGGATCTTTTTTGCATATTAAGAATCAATGGGAATCGGCCAAATTCTGCCCTACACGCATTATTGGGTGTTTTCCTTTGTAATTTTAGTACCATTTTGCAGAATTCTGTGTGTAGGGCTTCTGTTGGATGTCTGTCCCATCTAGTGTAGCTCTGATCACTGAGTGGACCTCACACCTCACTTCCGTACAGCGCAATGGGCTGGATTACACTATCAAAGATTTTACACCAGATTGGAATTGGTAAATCAATTTTTTGAAATTTTTTCTTAATTGCATAAAGAGCTCTTCGAGCTTTATCTTTGAGAGCATTCACTGCCACACTGAAACTCCCCGATGCAGTGATGACCAGGCCGAGGTAAGTGTGTGTGTGTGTGTGTGTGTGTGTGTGTGTGTGTGTGTGTGTGTGTGTGTGTGTGTGTGTGTGTGTGTGTGTGTGTGTGTGTGTGTGTGTGTGTGTGTGTGTGTGTGTGTGTGTGTGTGTGTGTGTGTGTGTGTGTGTGTGTGTGTGTGTGTGTGTGCAGTGATGACCAGGCCGAGGTAAATGTACTGCATCGTGTGCTCTAGGCCGGTGCTGCCTAGACTGAACTGGTATCTGTGTTCCTGACATCTGGGCTTCTTCTGGAAGACCATAATGTTGGTCTTTGTGAGGTTGACTGCCAGGGCCCAGTTCTGGCAGTAGTTGTGCAGCAGGTCCAGGTGCTGCTGTAGTCCCTGTGCAGTGGGTGACACACACACACACACACACACACACACACACACACACACACACACACAACACCACACACACACACACACACACAGGGTGACAGCAGCACCAGGTCGTCTGCGTACAGCAGGAGTTTGATGCTCCTGTCCTGTAGAGTGAGTCCAGGGCCTGTAGACTGCTCCAACTGCCCGCTAGTTCATTAATGTAGATGTTGAACAGCGTTGGACTCAGGCTACAGCCCTGCCGCACTCCTCTTTTCTGGGTGAAGAATTCTGTGTGTTTGTTGCCAATTCGTATTGCACATTTGTTGTTCGAATACATTGATTTTATAATGTCATAAACTTTACCCCCTACACCACTTTGTAAAAGTTTATAGTATAATCCGTTGTGCCAAATAGAATCAAATGCTTTTTTGAAATCGACAAAGCATGCAAATATTTTTCCGTTTTTGGTTTGTTTTACGTGTTTATCGATTAGGCTGTGTAGGGTGTAAATGTGGTCGGTAGTTCTGTGATTTGGGACGAAGCCAATCTGACTCGAGCTCAGGACATTGTGTTCGTTAAGGAAGCTTACAATTCTATTGTTTAAAATACTGCTAAATAACTTCCCCAGATTACTGCTCACACAGATGCCTCTGAAATTATTAGGGTCCAATTTATTTCCACTCTTGTGAATTGGGGTAATAAGTCCTTGGCTCCAGATGTCAGGAAAACAGCCTGAACTGAGTACGATGTTGAATAGTTTGAGCAGCGCCGCCTGCAGCTCCGGTGTGTGTGTTTCAGCATCTCACCCAGAATACTGTCAGGACCACAAGATTTATTACCTTTCTGGCTTTTGAGTTTGTTTGTCAATTCTTCATGTGTAATTGGGAAGTCAAGTGGATTTTGATTATTTTTAATTGTCTCTTCATAAATTTGTAGATTTTGTTTGATCAGATTATAATTGTCATTGAGTTGTTTTGGTGGGATTTCTTTATATAAGTTTTCAAAATGATTTGTCCAAATTTCTCCATCTTATATTGGTAGGTCTTGTGGTTTTGCCATGTTCAGATTATTCCACATATCCCAGAACTGATTATGATTTATTGAATTTTCTAATTCTTGTATATTTTTGGTCAGATGGTGTTGCTTCTCTGCTCTAATTGTGTCTTTATATATTTTTAGTTTTGAAAAGTATTCAGTTCTTATGTCAGTGTTGTTTGGTTCCTTATGTTTCAGATTTGATAATTTTCTAAGTTGTTTTCTTAATGTTTTCTGTCTCTGAGTCAAACCATTTTTCATCTTTTGGAGTATTTTTAGTGTATTTTTGCCTTTCTTTTTCAATTCACTTTTCTGTGCTGCTTTTTTAAATATGTTATTGATTTCATTTGTAGCCGAATTAACACCATCTTTAGTTGTTTCGAATTTCTTATTAATAAATGTATTTATTAGATTTTTTTGTTCTTCAGAACTGAGGGCTTGGACAAACTTGTCTGCGCTGTCTGAAGCCCATCTGTATCTCTGCTGGACCGGAGACATTCGGCAGGTTTCCAGTCTGTTTTGTTCTGGTTCGTGATGTGTTCTGATATAGATGTTAGTTTGGTTATGGTCAGAAAGCGGAGTTTGCTGTTTGACAGTGAATGCATTGAAGGAGGATGGGTCCATGTCAGTGATGGCATAGTCAATACACTATATGTGGATGGATGAGTGGATGATGGATGAGTGGATGATGGATGAGTGGATGGTATAGGATTGAGAGATGGAGTTGAGTGGATGGATGATGGATGAGATGGATGAGTGATGGATGATGATGGATGGATGGATGATGATGGATGGATGGATGGATGATGGATGTGATGGATGGATGGATGGATGGATGGATGGATGGATGGATGGATGGATGGATGGATGGATGATGAGTGGATGGATGATGGATGGATGATGGATGGATGGATGATGGATGGATGATGGATGGATGAGTGGATGGATGGATGGAGTGGATGGAGGGATGGATGGATGATGGTGGATGGATGAGTGATGGATGATGGATGGATGAGTGGATGGATGAGTGGATGGATGGATGGATGGAGTGGATGGATGAGGATGGATGGATGGATGGATGGATGATGGATGGATGGAGTGGATGGATGATGGATGGATATGGATGGATGGATGGATGATGGATGAATGGATGATGGATGGATGAGTGGATGGATGATGGATGGAGAGATAGAAAAAAGTAACAGAATGATGTAAAGCACAACATGAAGAAACTGCGTAACTGTCAGAGGAAGAAAAGAGAGAATAGTGTTCTCCGCACAGCAGCTCTTTATGCTCTCTCCTCCTCCTCCTGCTGTTAGTGAGGCGATGGATGGAGTATTTCAGCCGTCTGAGTCTGACTGGAGGAGGAGAGATCACACTGGAATCTCTCTATGCCACTACAAAGCCTATAGAGACGGTGGTTTACACAGACGCTACGGGCGGATCGCACTATTGTCAATAATCTGTTTGTGAGTGCCTCTGTTTTTCACAAAACCAAATGAAGATGTGTGTTTTGGGGTCAGAACTGATGTTGTTTTTAGACTTCTGCTCTTTTGTGAGATAAAAATATCTAACGGAGATGATAGAGTGTGCTGGACGTCTCTTGATGGTAAACGTTCGCTGGCATCCGCCGGCCGGAGATAATGATTAGCTTTAGCGAGACGGAGATAATGATTAGCTTTAGCGAGACGGGAACGCTGGTCAGGAGGACTGATGACAACTCTTTCACTGAGGATTCGGGAGAGGAGGATTGTGGGATTGCAGAGGCTAACGACTGGATCCAGACTTTATTTAACAGTTTCTTTTTGTTGCAAGGTCACACATCCTCCTCTAGTTTAGGATATATCTTTCAAAAAGTTCAATGCAGAATAAAATTATACATTTCTATATGTATATGTTTATGGGAAATGGATTTGTTAACTTTTAACTCAGACGTAAGTCTCTTCTGCTCACCAAGGCTGCATTTATTTGATTAAAAATACAACAACAACAAAAAACAGTAAAAATGTGAAAAATATCAAAAATATCATTACTCCAGTCTTCAGTGTCACATGATCAGAAATCACTATAATATGATTTGATACTCAAGATACATTCTTTGTAATCAATGTGAATTGATTTGAATCAATACTTTTATTCATGAAGGATGTATTAATTCATTGATCAAAAGTTACAGTAAAGACATTTTTATAATGTTACAAAATATTCTATTTCAAATAAATGAAATAGAACATTTTATTTATCAAAGAATCCTAAAAAAAATTGTCCACAACTGTTTTCAACTGTGATAATAATCATAAATGTTCTTGATCATCAAATCATCATATTATAGTGATTTCTGAAGGATCATGTGACACTGAAGTCTGGAGTAATGATGCTGAAAATTCAGATTTGATCACAGGACTAAATTACATTTTAAAACATTTATTTTAACTTCTCATAATATTTAGCAATATTACAGTTTTTTATTTATTTTGTATTTTTAATCAAATAAATGCAGCCTTGGTGAGCAGAAGAGACTTCTTTTAAAAACATTAAAAATCGTACCGATCCCAGACATTTATATGATGACTTTATTGATTGTCTATTGAAAGTGATTTTAGAGCGCACTAAAGACAAACGCACCGCTCTTCAATTCACTGAGCGACTGACCTCTGACCTTTAGGACGGCATTACGCCTGATTCCTCTGCTCCAGTGTTGGTGTACTGTACGGTAATGTACGGTAGTGTCCGTCTCCACATCCTCCACTCCTCTGTTTTCTCACTCTTTCCATCGCCTCTGGGTTTGATTGACACACACCAGCCCTTCGGCAGCGATGACATCATGACTCTGCTGATGCGCCAGGTGCTGATGTCACGCTCTGCCGGCTGGCTCAGTTTCACGTCGGGATTTCCGCTCGGTTGGGTGGGATGAAGGGGACGCTGGGTGAGACGGGTCCCACGGGAATCTTCCCAGTGCTGGAGCTTTATTCGGGAAGGGGTCCCAGTGCATCCATGTTTATGTCACGATTTGCATACTTTCACAACACACTGGTTTCATGTTTCTGAGTTTGTAGTGAGTACATCAGTGTTAGGACATACTATAACATCATAACATTGCACCTGGATAATACAGATCTCATATTCTCATACTAGAAAAGGATGTAAGCATTAGCAATATACATATAAATGTATATTTACACTTAAAAGACTTAATATCCCCCTGTAGTCAATAATTATATCCCTTAAAACTCATCTTTGATCACCGCAATGACATATTTAAAGGGTACCTATTATGGCATTTAAAATGTTCCTAATATTGTTCTGGGAGTCCCAACAACAGTTTTACAAGCATGCAATGACAAAAAACACTTTTGTTGTCTTATAACATGCATTTATTTTTACTTGATTTGCTCACCTGACGACCTATGCGCTGTGCGTACACAACACACACACACACACCACACCACATACTTGAGCATGATACATAAAACATAAAAGCAACAATTAATATTAATAATACTTACAGTTTGTGATTCGGAGAAGGAAGCTGATCCAAATAAACTCGGTACTGAACCTTCAGTATAACCCGCTCGCAAATCCATACTTATAGCGTTTAGGTTTGTGAAGCAATCATCTTCAAAATGACGCGAACACAACAAGGTCGGCTATACTTCTGTGGTATACGTTTATTATGAACGTGCCACTTAGTCTTCAAATGCTCCTCACTGGGCAGATGAAAAAAGTTTGCTTTTGCGTCGCACTTCAAAACAGCGTCTCGACATGATGTTAGTTTCCCCTGCGTCTCCGACAGGGTTGCCAGGTCTGCACAACAAAACCAGCCCAATTGCTCATCAAAACTAACCCAATCATGGCCAAAAATATTTAAATAGCGTTCCCGGGTGTTCCCCAATAAGATCATGTTCCAGTGGGTAAAACAACCCGTGCACTACACAAACAACCCGCGGAAACAGTGCAGGCATACTGACCTGGCAACACTGGTCTCCGAACGCAATAAGTGGGCATATCTTATTCAAATAACTTGTCAAGTTGACGTCAACTAGACAAAGGAAAAGCATCGTTCGTCGAACGATTCATATCAGCGACTCAGTCGACTCTTACTTTTGAGAGACAATAACTTTGTATACGGTGAACTTTCATGTTTAAAACTTTGCAGGTGTTTTCGTTCACTTAGATCTATGTTACACACTACATGAAGGGCAATTTTCAAAAATCCATAATAGGGCCCTTTAAAAGTTTATTTCCTTGAAAAAATTTTTCATCATGCCTTAAAATAGCTTGAATGTAACTCGACACCCTTGCCTCATTAGAATGCTGTGGTTCTATGAATATGCAAATAAGCCCCCCTCCACTCACTCACTCACTCACTCACTCAGAGATCCACTGGTTGACGATCACACGTTGATCTGATTGGTTACAAGGTAGTTTGTGACGTCAGAAACACCAGCGATTTCAAACCGTGTTTTTGAGACTGCAGTTTTAAGCAGAAAATACTCAGCAGTGCTGTCGACTTATGAATTTACACATGTTTTGTCTTAAAGCATATAAACAATATTAAACGCTTGATTTTCACCACAGGGAGACTAAATAAATCGCAATTCTACAATTGTGCATATATATATATATATAAATATATATATATATATATATATATATATATATATATATATATATATATATATATATATATATATATATAGTGAATAAGCTGGGCAAATGTTACATCACCTAATTAATATTCATGAGCTATGCTGATGAGCTTTATAATGTGAGCGCCTGCCACTTTAAAAATGTTTCAACATTCTCTCTCTGTCATCAGTGTGCCTTTTGGTCTTCATTGATAAGGGAACTATTAGTCAAATGCGCGCCCACATGCTAGGAAGAGGAAGTTGCAGCTTTAACATCAAAGAGCCGCTGCAAAACTGAAGTAATTTCATTCACTCAGTGTGTATTCAGATATAACAAGACTGACTTTATTCACTCAGTGTGTATTCAGATAGAAGAAAGACTTCATTTGAATCCATTGAGTTTATCAGGGGATAGTCACATGGAGCAAATTGCACATCATCAGCTACTTACAGTATACTTAAATAATTGGACATTAAATGCGTATATGCATTTGGCAGATGCTTTTATACAATGCATTCAAGGTTTAAATGTTTTTTTTATCAGTGATTGCATTCCCTGGGAATCAAACCCGTGACCTTGGCATTACTAGTGCCATGATCTACAGTTTAAAGCAGTGCAATGAGAAAAATAGTAGTGGGTAAAAGTCAAAATAAATGAGTTTAAATGAGTTAATAACCCAAATCATCACACGATCCTTCAGAAATCATACTAATATGATGATTTGCTGCTCAAGAAACATTTATGATTATTATCAATCAGTGTTGACAACAGTTGTGCTGCTTCGTGTTTGTTTTGAAACTAGTACAGTACCATTTAATTCATTTTTTTAAAGAAAAAAATACTTTTATTCAGAAAATGCATCAAAATCATAATTCAAAAACACTGCTCTTTTGAACTTTCTATTCATCAAAGATTCCTGATAAAAAATGATCACTGTTTCCACAAAGACACTGATATTAAAAGGAGCCAATATTAATAATTATAATCTAATCAGCCTATTAGAATGATTTCTGAAGGATATTTCACAATATTACTGTTTATAGCATTTTATAGCATAAGACTTTCAAAAATATCACAGTAATTATTCCAAAACTTTTGACTGGTTGTGTATAATCGTGAATGGTAAAATAAATAGTGATTATGTTCAAATATTTTTTGTTATTGACATAAGTGTTATGTCTGGAATCACAGATATTCAGAAATACATTTCTAAGAGGATGCCGATAACAGTGTGTAATCCGAGGATCGGATTCTGAGAGATCTGAAATCTCTATTGGGATTTATTGTTTATTATTTACACATGACTGTCTCTGTGTCTCTACAGTCTCACCCGCTGTCCCTGTGTAACACCAGTGAAGATGAGCGTCAGGAACCCGACTTCATCAGCATCGTCAAACTGGAGAGTCCGGAGAGCAACGTGCCGCAGTGCAATCGTCTGCCGGATAAAGTAAGACTGATGGGAAACACTCAAACACACACATATATGAGCACTTGCTTGTAGTTCATTTAGGTTTCTTGAACCAGAAAACATTTTCACCATCACTTTCTTTCCTCTCTTGCCCTTGAATTAAATGTGGTGTTTAAATTCTGTACATGTGCATGAGCTCTGTTGTGATTGGCTGTGTAACCTTTTTTATTTTAGTCAACGAATAGCAACACTGATGTTAATGAGCTTATGGTTTAGGTGATGCACGGGTATATCAGCCACCATATCGGTATTATCCGTATATGTTCATTTTCAATGTTATCATTATCAGCCCAATAAGAAAAGTTGGCCGATATATTAAAGCTGATTAATAATGTATTATTTCCTCCAGCTGAGACTCTTCAGATGCGCACTGTTCATCATGATGGTTTCGAATTGCTTGAAATATGATTGAAATCACTTCAAAAAAGGAAAATACGGTTAAAGTGCAACATCTGTCATATAAGCTATACAGTTATAATGAGAACATCATTATAATTGTGTGCTTGAGACATGGATTTTAATGTGAGACTTTTGTTTTTGTAACGCGAGGCTCTAAAAAATTATATAAAAATGTGGATTTAGATTGATCAGCCAATTTATCGGTTATCGGCTTTCAAATGTAAAGAATTATCAGTTATCGGTATCGCCAAATTATGGTTGTGACGTCATAATTCTACAAGATGTTTTTGCAACTTAAGCCTAGTTCACACTACATGATTTTAAGCCCGATTTGAGCCCGATTTGCAAATCGTTGAGCTCGCCGACAGGTCGGGTGTTATCGCGTGCAAATCGCGGGGGATTAGCGGACGATGAACGCTCGCCAATCTGTTCGTATGAAAGAGCCAACAACGCATCAAAGACGCTCACAGACGCTCGCAGACCTGCCAGCCCAGAAAAATATCTAGCATGCTAGATATCCAGAGCTGTCGCGCGACTCAACCTCATGTGATATCATGAGCAACAGCCAATCAGAGCAACTAGAGATTAAACATACACGTATGTGTAGACATAAAAATATAATTACGGATGCTTTTCGGAAGTATATCCCTGTTTGTAAATCATAGGTTTCACTAAAATACTTTTAGGAAAAAGGAAAGTCAACTGTATTGCAGATGTCCACAATGTTGATGTTCTGGGTGTTCTTTTTTAAAATTAAGTTGTTGAGAGTGTATTTATTTTCTCAGAGCAAATCATTGCGCAAACAGTTTGCAACTCTGACGTCCAGATTCGCGTGTTGTGTTCTTCTTCCCTGGGTATTGGTGCGCGTGCTGTTTCGCGTCATTTTCGGTTCATTTTATCACGTGATTTTTCGTGAAAAAACGTGGTTTGTGGACAAGATAGAATCGTTGGGTGACAGAGTTGTTGTCAACTCGTGTAGTGCGTTACCTCCTGTTGCGGATCAATCACGTTGTGTCGTGTGGTGTGAACAGCTCAACAACTTGAACAGTCCTGATTTCACAGAGAGCAAGTCATGTAGTGTGAACCGCACAGTTCAGCCCGACGTTTTAAATCATGTAGTGTGAACTAGGCTTTAGTAGATCTGCGCAATAAATCGTTAAAAGATCACAATCTCGATTCAGACACACATGTAATCTTATTACTATGACAACGATTCTTCTGTCTATTAATCCTTTGATAAATATGATCACAACGAATATTCAGATCTATGTTCAGATCCAGCTTCACAAACTGTCTTTGCATCCACAATTTCATCATTTCTGTTACATAAATTCAAATTATTACACCAAAATCAGCTTTTGAAAGTAACTTGACACTTTAAATATAAAGATTGTATCAATTGTTTTGTTACACCAGTAGGTGGCGACAAGTGACTGTTAAAAATTGCATTTGTCATTGAATCATTCATTCAAGAGATTCGTTCAAAAACGCTGATTCACCCAGTAATGAAACAAGAGGAGTCTTTATGAGTGAGTCATTGAATTATTCACTCAACCGTTTTATTAAGTAATGAATTCAAATGCAAGCAATTACCATTTCGTCAGAAGCTCCAGTAAATTACATGTTATTTTGTTTAGTTGTCTATTTAGAATCGTGGGAGATTTGTGATCTCTATTTTAAACAAAAATTTTTGATTCTCACCTAGTTATGAAACTGTAAGCACTTTGTTTGTGCAAAAGTTAAGTTTTTAAAATGTTACACTTGCAGGATGCCTCTATTTGTGTACTTGTATAGTTAAGTGGTCTGAATGGCGCTTTGTGTTTTTGTGGATGTGTGAGTATGTGGAACGGGACAGAGGGTTCCCATCATCCTCTTGTTCCGTGTGCCAGCAGATTGTTGGCATCCACAGACACTCATGCACTCGCGGCACAGACGCTGTTTATGGAGCTAATATTAGCTGGACATCTTACATGCGGGCCTGAGATGAAAGAGTGAGTTCATCATCAGTCTGGAGTGAGTGAGTGAGTGAGTGAGTGAGTGTGTGAGTGTGTGTGTGAGTGGTGAGTGAGTGAGTGAGTGAGTGAGTGAGTGAGTGAGTGAGTGAGTGAGTGAGTGAGTGAGTGAGTGAGTGAGTGAGTGAGTGAGTGAGTGTGAGTGAGTGAGTGAGTGAGTGAGAGTGAGTGAGTGAGTGAGTGAGTGAGTGAGTGAGTGAGTGAGTGAGTGAGTGTGTGAGAGAGAGAGAGAGAGAGTGAGAGGTGTGTGGAGAGAGAGATGAGTGAGTGAGTGAGTGAGTGAGTGAGTGAGTGAGTGAGTGAGTGAGTGAGTGAGTGTGTGTAACTCTAACTCTAAATCATCTATCTATCTATCTATCTATCTATCTATCTATCTATCTATCTATCTATCTATCTATCTATATCTATCTATCTATCTATCTATCCATCCAATTAATTTGAATCCTACTTTTTTACATTGAAATGTTTATCAGTTTTCCATTTAACTGGAAATGAAAGCCATTCTCAATTTAATTCTGAATGGATCACAACTTTGATGTCTATATAGGCAGCATGCTAACCAAAATACAGCTAATGTATATTTATTATTGAATTGAACCTGTTTTCTGATACATTCAGCACTGAATAACTCGACTACCAATTCGCCAAGTTTGTCACAATGTATTCTAGGATTGTCTTCTCCAGTAAGGATAGATCATGTGATGCTGCCTTTCATTTAGGCCCAATCACGGTTTAGGATGTTGCCTAGGTAGGCAACTCAACTCACTAGGTTTAGAAGAGAGCTAAAGAGATTTTCAGGGTTTATTTGGTACTTCATGTGGCCGTCACACCCTGGACGTCACAATCTGTCTGAACCAATCAACACACACCAGACTGTCTCGAGTTAATCAGAGTTAATAAGCTGTCTCAACAAACCGCACACAGTCCTTCTTCCATTCTTTCCCTGTTTATGTCTTTTCCTTGGTAACTACATTCTCCTCCATGGATTACTGCTGTGGATCCAACTTTGTTTAGTGAACATCTGAAGGACTTTAATGGAAACAAAACGTCCTATTACAGCCGTTCTGGACTGTCTCTCAGAAAGCCGCCGGTATAAATACACACAAGACTGGGTTAAATTGAGGGGTTTTGGTTGTCTGATGATTGTGATGTTTAGTTTTTGTGTACTGTCACAGAACACACATCATTTCACTGTGTTTACATCATATTGTGTTTCCCAACAGCACAGAAGTGTTATTTTAGAGTCACTGAGATGCTCTCATAGGCTTTATTAAAATCTTGAATTAGTTCAGAATTTTTTTTGTTTTAGTTAAATTTAGTTAGTAATTTTAGTTAGTTATACGTGTGTGTGTGTGTGTGTGTGTGTGTGTGTGTGTGTGTGTGTGTGTGTGTGTGTGTGTGTGTGTGTGTGTGTGTGTGTGTGTGTGTGTGTGTGTGTGTGTGTGTGGTGTAAAATAATTATTAATAAAACAAATATATAAAATATATTATATATAATATATATAAAATATATATATGTGTGTGTAAAATAATTATAAATTAAAACAAATATATATACATTTATTTTACACACATGTATATATATATATAATATTTTTAGCTGAAATCAAATATAAAAAGTGTATTATGTATATATATATAATATATATATATATATATATATATATATATATATATATATATATATATATATATATATATTTGTTTTAAGTTATTTTACACACACACACACACACACTTTTTAGCTGAATCAAATATAAAAAATATATATAATTTTTATATTTGATTTCAGCTAAAAAGTGTGGTGTGTGTGTGTGTGTGTGTGTGTGTGTGTGTGTGTGTGTGTGTGTGTGTGTGTGTGTGTGTGTGTGTGTGTGTGTGTGTGTGTGTGTGTGTGTGTGTTGTGTGTGTGTGTGTGTGTGTGTGTGTGTGTAAAATAAATGTTAACTTTAATTTTTTTAATATTTGATTTCAGTTTAACATGTATTTAATTTAAAATAACACATTTTTATGCTTTTACTTTTAGTAGTTTTGATGTGTATTTTGCCATTTTTCATTAGTTTGTTTATTAGATTTGATTGATTTTTATTAATAATTATTTTAAAATTAAAAATATAATAATTCAATTTTATACAATTGTATTCATTTCTACTTAAGTTTTGCTTTTTTTAGTACATAAGTTAGTACTATCTTTTACTCAGTGCTTGGGTAACGTCAGCTCTGGGTTAACTGTAATAAGAGTTATGAGCTCTCGTGACTGAGATGTTCCACTGCAACTTCCTCTATTTGCATCTCAGATCAATCGAATGCAAATATTTCTGTGAAGAAGACATGACGGCCTCTGACAACAGGGACAGCTCGTCCGTTAATGCCAGTTTCCGAGCAGTTTCTAATGAAGGTTTAGTGTAAGTGCTGTTTTGGCACATATAAAGGCACTCGTTTCCTGGTTGCACCGTGGATAATGTACGTCCCTTTCATAAAGCGTCCCAGTCTGGACTAGTCCAGCGATGCTTGTCTCGGTATGAAAAGAGCTCCAAATATTTACCCAAAACTCCTCATAGTCTCCCACACAATCCAAACATCCCCTGCGTCTCGGGATCGGAGGTCCACGCCAAACCATCAAAGGCAGAAGCCTCGGATTCCAGCTCATTGTGATCACGAACGCTCCCAAAAGACGTGGTGACTTTATATTTGTTCAATGCTTAATCCACAAAGCGCTGTTTTCATATGGAATGAAAGGAGCGAGTGTTTCTCTGTGGCGTTTTGTGGGAATGTGAGTCAGAGTGAACAGGAGGAGACGGGACCCATGCCTCGACATGCTGGACTCTTCTCAGAGATGCAAACACTCCTTTAGCCCACATCTAATCCTGTGTGCTTTATAATGATGGAGAAGTGAAGCCAGGAGAGTGTGTGTGTGTGTGTGTGTGTGTGTGTGTGTGTTCGATGTACGAGAGCTTATGATTACTGGTGTGATGTCACTGATGATGCTGCTGGTCTGTGAATAAGGATATGTTTATTATTATTATTAATAATAATAATGCATTTTATTTAAGGCGCCTTTCAAATCACTCAAGGTCACGATACATCAAGATTAAGAAGTAGCAACAATAGCATTGACAATTAATGATTGGGAAAGTAACAATAGTAATAATAAAGAATTATCGGAATAAATTAGTTTTAAGTTTGAGATAATGAGTCTGAATTACGCATATATATTTTTAAAAAGTATGTACTGCCTCTTTTTATACAAGATAGTGAGGAAAAAAAGACAGAAATATACAGATAGATATTTTTGGTATTTATGCTAAAAATATGACAAAGCCGCTTGTATAGCGAAAAATAAAATGAATTAAAATGTATTTTAAATTTACAAGTTATGTTCTTGATCCCAGAACTCTGTTACTCAGCAAAATCAGTATTATTGATGGAAAATTAAGAGTTTACACCTTGATGCATTTTTTAGCTTTTTAATGTATTTTAATATATTAGAAATAATGTATTAATTTGAATACTATTTTAGTTTAGTTTATCTTAATTTCATGTGCTTTTTGTAGCATTTTAATGTATATTAGTTTGATTATTTTAATATATTAATAATTTATTCATTTAAATGATAGTTTAGTTTACATCTTATTTTTGTTAATTTATATTAGAGTTAAATTACTTAAAATTATTGAAATAGGTTATTTATTTATTTAAAGGCACAATATTTTCAGAATGTTCATGTATTAATAGCTTTTTTATTGCTTTTACAGCTTGTAATGATACAGTAATAAACAGTAGTTATTTAATGACTATGTATTGTGTTACTATCTGGTGTTTGTCATTTGTTCTGGCAATTTTAATGTTTTATTAAAATGTATTTTATTAAATGTAATAAGTAAATGAACAACATCTAGTTGATTAGTTGATTTTGAAATATGGAAATGAACTAAATGATCTTAAAATGCATAGATTAGACTTTTAGGGTTAAAAATGTAAAATACTTTTATATATATATATATATATATATATATATATATATATATATATATATATATATATATATATATATATATATATATTGAAGGAAGAACAGAGTGAAGTATACAGAAAAAGTTAACAATGCGTGTGTGTTTTACACACAATGCTCCTTGTTTTTACAATTTTCCCCTTTTTCCACAACCCACCCACTAAACAGAGAAAGAAAAGAAATTTTAAAATGAATAATAATAATAATAAAATATATAAACAATGAATATATATATATATAAAAATTTACAAAAAAAGAATCACAGAACTTATATTATATTATATTACAAACAGTGAGAAAATAATTGACATCATTGTTAGCCCATTGGGTCGAGTTGTGTTATTCGTTCCATATTCTATATGCTATTCGTTTTAATAACAATATTAGTTTTAGTGTTTGGGAAGAGTTACGTCCTTTTCAAAATATGAATCGTTGGGGTCCATACGTTTGGTGGATTCACTAAGAGAATATTTAATTTTCTCCAGTTTCAAAACCAGCATGTAAAATACTTTTAAAGCAAAACTTTTAACGGTTTAAAAGTGGCTTTCAAAAAATATGCATATTTTAAGTACATTTAATGAATCATTTTTCAGCATCTCGGATCATTAGTTGATCAATGTTTAAGTTTATTTTGAGACTTCATGTGAATTTACTTATGCGATCACTGAAGTTGAGTGTGTGTAGAATTGTTTGCTTGTTTGCAGAGGAAGTCAAACTCTCTGAGAAACATCTATTACGGAGAACTGATTGTGATTGGTCTGTCCTCTGGGTTCGCTCTGTGTGCATGTTTGTACATCTGTGTGTGGTGTGTGTGTGTGTGTGTGTGTGTGTGTGTGTGTGTGGGGTGTGTGTGTGTGTGTGTGTGTGTGTGTGTGTGTTGTGGTGTGTGTGTGTGTGTGTGTGTGTGTGTGTGTGCGTGACCAGCGCTTAGAGCGTCAGGAAGTATGTTACAGAGGGAAATCCTCACACACACGTGTAAATCTCTCAGTTCCAGTGTGTTTCTCTCAACACAACATGAATCAGACTTTATCTTTTCACTGCCTTCTTCTCTCACTCCATCTTTCTTTGTGTTATTTGACATGGGCGTTCAGTGGAAATGGCCGGTATGTCATCAGACTCTCTAATAGATAATATAAAGCACAGTACATATTGTACATCATACATATACTATTAAAACTTGTTTGTGTAGCAGTATGCAATACACACCAGTTGTTTTACACTATTGTTGCGTGAACTGTGTGCAGATTAAAGCATCGGCTAAATGAGTAAATGTACTATACTACTATTGCTTTATAGTTTATAGTATGTATACTGTACACACAGTATGCACATTTTTTTATGCATAAAACACTATGGATATAGTTGACATGATAAATTTGCCAAAAACACTTGAACAAATTCATGCAAATAATGAGAATAAAAACTTCTGCATTGTTTTCTCTGCATTGAAAAGATCATATTTGTTGATACTGATTTCATTTGATTGGTAACAGCCCTTTGTGTATTATTATTCTAATTAAATTTGACACAAAAGATGATACATACATAAAAAAATGCATATGCAATAAAAGTAAAAATGCTCATAAAAGGTAAAAATCAATGTAAACTTATTGTAAAATATGATTTCTGTCACTGCTGTGAACTGACCACCACACAGAATATGAAGAATATCAAAAACTTTTGGGAGTCAGCAAAATATCTTCTAATTATCGTTATCGAGAAAATCCCATAAAATATCGAGATATTATTTTTTGCTCAGTATTGCACACCCCAACCCATGATATGTTAAACATAACAAAACTACTATATCATCTTTCAGGCTTTCAGTTGTGATGCATATAAACTATATAAATGTAGTAGTGTTGTGTGTTGCTGTTGTCTCTCATCTGCTCTCGTTCCAGCCTTTTCTACGGGCTGATGTTATCACTCTGTGTCAGATAAAGAGAAAAGAAAGAGCTTTTGTAGGCAGAACCTCCCTCATCATCACTCCATCAGAGAGAGAGAGAGAGGGGGGGGGGGGAGAGGGGGGGGGGAGAGTGGGGGAGGAGAGGGGGGGAGAAGGAGGGGGGGGGAGAGAGAGGGGGGGGAAGGAGGGGGGGAGAGAGAGGGGGGGAGAGGGGGGGAGAGGGGGAGAGGGGGGGGAGAGAGGGGGGGGAGAGAGGGGGGGAGAGAGAGGGAGAGAGAGAGAGAGAGAGGAGAGAGGGGGGAGAGAGAGAGAGGGGGGGGAGAGGGGGGAGAGAGAGAGGGGGGAGAGGGGGGGAGAGAGAGAGAGAGAGAGAGAGAGAGAGAGAGAGAGAGAGAGAGAGAGAGAGAGAGGAGAGAGGGGAGAGAGAGAGAGAGAGAGAGAGAGAGAGAGGGGGGGGGGGAGAGAGAGGGAGAGGGAGGGGAGAGAGAGAGAGGGAGGGAGGGAGAGAGAGAGAGGGGGGGGGGGGAGGAGAGGAGAGAGGAGAGGGGAGAGAGAGAGAGAGAGATTGAAATCACCTTTATTTACAACATTTAACCAAGTCTGTTACCACTAACAAACTGCGTTACAAAGTCTCAATTACGAAAATGCATCCAAAAATATACATATATATTTTAAAACCAACACAATGACTTAAAAACTCAACAGTAAATCATCATTTTCATTGACTGTGCATAACACTCCATTTATGGCCCAAGTATTCATAAACACTGGTAAGCACCCAACTAATTTATAGTATGCATATTCTATTCTGAGTCTTGATGCTACCAAACCCTTGAACAGCGGCAGAGGATCTAATGTGTTTTACCAAGCATCTTATTTTTTCTTGTTTTCCAAATAGTGAGTTTGGCAGTTCCAAACAAAAAATTTAGTAAAACCAAGACATGTTTACGACTTGCGAAATACTTCGGCCCGAAGATAAACAATTAAGGAGACAAATCTTCACCTAAAGATGATACCCATTGGGATAAAAAGGAGAACAAACCACCCAACCGTACACATTGCACAAAGAGATGAAAAATATTTTCGTTTTCAGAAACAAAATAAACAACCCACTTCTACATTTGGATTGAGGTGCACCACATGTCTGTTCGTAGCTATTGCACTGTGTACTATCCTCCACTGTAAATCACCAGTCCATTTATCAATGGGGCGTTTGTACAGTGACCGCCAGCTACCTTTGGGGGAGATGTCCAGTCCAAAAAAATCAGTCCATTTAGATGACTTTACTCCGGAGAGAAGATGTGCATTGGTCACTTTCACACATACAGAGCTTTTTTTCCCAACAGACTCAAAAGTATCCAGCTGGGGAGTTTTGAAAGTCAATATGAGATTTTCCTCCCCATGCCATTCCCTCACACCAGCAGCTATCATCAAGGATGGAAAATCATAATCACGTCCAGCCATCCACTCTTTAATATGACTGGAGTTATTAATAAAAAGTGTCTGATCGTAATTCAGCTCTCCAAGCACCTCATCAGTAAGTTGTTTCAAAAGTCGATAAGATTTTATCCCAGTTCTCTCACTCAAAGTCTCGGTGCTGATGCTTAGAATATGTCCCAGTTTTACACATCCAGCAGCTATCAGCCGTGATGACAAATTGACAGAAACCAAGTGTCTGGAAGGCAAAAAGGGGTTCTGGAACAATGGCTCTTCCATCAGCCAGAAACCTGCATGTATTCCAGCAGGTCTTGAGACCGCGAAAACTTTCCAGGCTTCCATCACAGATCTGTAGAAAGGAGTCAAATCTTTTAAAGTTGTTTCATTCAGATTCAACAAAGAGATGTTTGTCAAGTCCCATGTTGCCTGCTTTCCTCAAGAGTGCAACTGCAGTGTTGGACCAAGCAGAATCCCCATAATACAGCAGTCTCTGAGCAGCTTGCAGACGAAAGGCCATAAGTCTTGATCTGATGTCCACCAGACCCTGCCCTCCTTCTTGCACTGGCAAAAAAAGGACAGCTGCTCGAACCCAATGCTGTCCTGACCACAAAAAATTCACCAGCATCCTTTGAATATCTTGAACTAGTCCATTAGGAGGCTGTAGCACAATAAATGTATGCCACAACGCAGAAGCGACCAAATTATTGGCAACTAACACTCTCCCTCTATAGGATAACTGGGGTAGCTACCAATTCCATCTAGACAATCGGGTGCACACTCGCTCCAAAACTCCCTCCCAATTTTTCTTCTGAAACTCTTCTGATCCCAAAAAGACACCAAGTAATTTCAGCCCCTTTCTATTCCAGTTTAAAGTACCTGGTAGTTGTGGGAGATTTCCTAAACTTCTTTGACCTGACCAAAAAGCTTCAGTCTTATCCCAGTTTACTTTAGCTGATGATGCCCCTTCATACAACTCAAGTGATCTAGACAAAGCTTTTATATCATTATTGTCATTGACAAAGACCGTTACATCATCAGCATAAGCAGTAATTATAGTTCTTAAATGTTGAGGCATTGTAGGTATTGATAAACCATTTAGAGTGTTTCTTATATTAAAAAGTAAGGGCTCAATAGCAATACTATACAACTGCCCTGATAGAGGGCAACCTTGTCTGATGCCCCTTGAAACCACAATAGGCCGGCTTAGGCCACCCCCCACCTTAACCATGCAAGATGGCGGCATGTGTGTAGACGTGTGTGTTTGTTCTCTTCCTTTGTCCTCCACTGTTTGAGCAGAGTCATAGGCTACTTATTTAAATATTCATTTGTTTATTTTATTTATAAATATATATTTATTTATCTTATTATTTTTTCTCGATGCACGCGGCCAGACAACGCTTAAATATGAGTTTATCCCTCCTTGTGCTTCTTCTGTGCTGCTGTATGACTTCGAGGAAATCGGGGATCGATGTGCCTTTTGGCGTTGAGGACACCGCTGAAAGCGGCCAGAGTGAGTTCGAGGTGACTGTGCTCTGTCTACGGCCGCAATGGTATCTTTTGTATGCCGGGACTGCTTCGGTATTGTCTAATGATCATGGCCCGATGCTTCGGATATCTTGGAGAGACATTTCTCGTGACTCGGTACTCGCTTCTGGTGATATTCCGCGTGGATTACGCTGCTTATGGCTGCACGAGAACGGGAGATATTCAGCTAGAGCAACGCCTACCTGCTGTAAAGATTCGACCACAGAAGGCCAAGCAAGGAGATCATGGCTATTTTTCATCTTGCTTCTATTATCGGGTAATGTTCACCCCAACCCTGGTCCAACATTATCCCAATTACAAATGCCCAACGATCTCAAATCTTCTCACGGACTACGTTTCTTTCATCTGAATGTGCGCAGTCTGATCAATAAAATGGACTCTCTACGAGTTTGGGCCGACACGACTGGTGCAGACATAATGGTCATAACTGAGACATGGCTAAATGCCTCAGTCACAAATGATATGATCAATATCGATTCATATACAGTCTTCAGATCTGATCGTGCAAAAAAAGGAGGAGGAATTGTGATTTATGCGAGATCTATTTTAAACTGTTCCTGCATACAGACAACCAGCAAACCGAATGGTCTCGAACTTCTAGCGCTCAAATTAAATCTCGCCGCCGGCTCTGATATCATTGTGGCCGGATGCTATCGCCCGCCTTCATCATCTTCAAGCGAGGTATGTACTTTACTTGCGGACTTTTTTCATGATTGGACTAAATATGAATTGATTATTCTTGGCGACTTCAACTGGGACTGGCTGTCGCCATCCTCTGATCTCTTCAAGGAGACCTGTGACTCTCATTGTTTGTTACAGCTGATTAATTCAAAAACCCGGATGAATCTTAAGGACTTGGACAGATCTACCTTATTGGACTTAATTTTAACCAATGCACCCCACAGATATTCAGCATCTGGAGTCTTTTGCAACGACATTAGTGATCATTGTGCAGTTGTTTGTGTGAGAAATTGTAAAATTCCTAGAAACCCACCACGTTATATTTTTAAAAGATTTTTTAAGCATTTTAATGAACAAGCTTTTTTACGCGATCTCTACTTTAGTGATCTGGGTGCAGTTTCCAGTATGCCTGATGTTACATTGGCTTGGGATTATTTTAAATTGATATTTCTATCAATTTGTGATAAACATTCTCCAGTCAAAAGATTTAGGATAAGTGGTAAAAATAACCCTTGGTTTAAAGATACCGTTTCCACCTCCATAAAACTGAGGAATGCTGCTTGGGTTAAGGCTAAGAAATCTAACAATCCCCTAGACTGGATTACTTACAGAGCTTTACGAAATAAATGCACAAAATTAATCAAAAGTGCAAAACGTGATTATTATTTGTCTTCCATAAATGAAAATATAAATAATCCCACAAAGTTCTGGAAATTAATTAAGTCAACTTCAGCACCAAATCAATTATTTAAATTTCCAGAGCATTTGAATATTAATCATACCGTAGTCAAGGGCAGAGAAGTTATAGCAGATACTTTTAATAACTATTTTATTTCAGCAGGCTCCACGTCTGATGCCATTAATTCAGGTATTAATACATTGGATGCTGATCCTATTCAATACTGCCCATCAGAATCTTTTAATTTTGCACCCATAACCATTGCGCAGGTTCACAATGCCCTAACGAATTTAGACATAAAAAAAAGGCAGGATTCGATCAAATTGAGCCTTATTTTCTAAGAGTGGCAGCTGATCTCGTAGCAGAACCGATAGCCTCTATATTTAACTTAAGTCTCGTTTCAAATGTTATACCTCAATCGTGGAAATCGGCAATGGTTACTCCACTACTTAAAGGGGGAGACCCCTTAGATCCAACTAATTACCGTCCTATTTCCAGATTGCCAGTCTTAGCGAAAGTTTTGAATCACTGATAAATGATCAATTAAAACAATTCCTATCGGTTAATAATATTCTTCATGATTATCAGTCAGGATTCAGAACAGGACATAGCACCATTACTGCAGCCATGCTAGTCTCTAATGATATTATATCCTCCTTAGATAGTAAAAAGTCATGTGCTGCATTATTTGTCGATTTATCAAAAGCTTTCGACTCCGTAGATCACAAATTATTGTTACAGAGACTTAGGTCTATAGGCCTCAGTGAAGCAGCCTTAAGCTGGTTTGATAATTACCTTTCAGAACGTGTCCAATGCGTGTCTGTGGAAAATTATAACTCACCTCTCCTTCAAGTCAATACCGGGGTTCCCCAAGGATCTGTTTTAGCCCCTCTTTTATTTTCTATCTTTATTAATGATTTAGGCAACGGAATAGAGTCCGCCAAACTGCATTTGTATGCAGACGATACAATCATTTATACAACAGCATCTACTTTAAATCAAGCCTTAAACCAATTACAGAATGCTTTCCAAGTTTTGCAACATTCATTGTCTCAGTTAAAATTGGTTTTAAATATAAAAAAGACAAAATACATGATTTTTAGTCGTGGCCGTTCAAAGGTAGCTGATATTTCAATTACAACCTCTAATGGTATTTCTCTAGAAAGAGTTAGTTCCTATAAATACTTAGGAATTTGGCTGGATGAAAGATTAGCATTCGATGTACATATTAATATGTTGCTGAAGAAGCTTAGGCCAAAATTAGGCTTCTTTTTTCGCTTAAAAAATTGTTTTCCGTTTGAGGCCCGAAAGAAATTAGTAGAGAGTGCTTTTTTATCCATTATTGATTATGGTGATCTTTTATATATGCATGCAGCTACTACTCTACTTAGAAAATTAGATTGCGTGTTTCATGCTGCTTTACGCTTTGTTTCTGGTGCAGAGTCACGGACACATCATTGTATTCTTTATGATTCCTTAGCTTGGTCATCTTTACATCAAAGGAGAAAACTGCACATGTACTTATTTATTGTTAAAGCTCTTTTAGGTAAGTTACCTTCTTATATATCAAATCTTTTAATTTATTACACAAATACCTATCAAACAAGGTCTGGTTCTCGTCTCCGGCTAAAAGTCCCAAGGGTATTGTCAGAATTTGGTAAAAGCGCTTTTTCTTTTTACGCTCCTTGGACTTGGAATGAACTACAAAATGTATTGAAGCTAGATGCACTTCCAACCCCGACCTCTTTGAAATGTCTTTTACTCAATGTTTTAAAGGACAAATGTAACTGTTTTTCTTGACTCGTTTATATCCATGTTGTTTGTGAATGTGTAAATTGTGATATTTCTATTCAGTGATTCTTGTGTATGAAATTTCTTATGCCGCCGTCTTGACCAGGTCTCTCTGGAAGAAGAGATAGCAATATCTCAATGTGACTTCCTGGTTAAAATAAAGGAAATAATAAAGAAGCTCCAGTGTACAGCAAACGTATCCATTTGATAAAATCCTGACCAAACCCGAATGTAGCAAGTAAATTAAAAAGATAGTTATGATCAACACGATCAAACGCCTTTTCTTGGTCTAAAGCAATCAATCCAACCTCTGCATTAAACATTTTACAGATATCCAAGGTATCTCTCACTAAAAAAAGATTATCCATTATAGATCTTTTTGGAATGCAATAGGTTTGGTCTTTATGAATTATCAAATGTAAAAACTCCTTAAGCCTATTAGACAGACATTTTGACAAGATTTTATACTCTGTTGTTAATAAAGCAACAGGTCTCCAGTTCTTTAACAGAGTCAAGTCTCCCTTTTTAGGTAATAGGGACAATACAGCACGTTGACTTGCATGTAGCAGGTAGAATGCCATCTTTATAACTTTCACAGAATACTTCATAAAGGTCCATTCCAATATATTTCCAAAAAATGTTTATAAAATTCAGAAGTCAACCCATCAATTCCAGGAGAGCGTCCAGATTTCAACTGTCCAACAGCAATAGTGAGTTCTTGAAAAGTAATTTGTGTGTCCAAAGCAGTCTTAGAACCAGAGTCTATTTGAGGAAGTTCATGCAAAAGTTGCGCTGCACAATTAGAGTTGCAATGATCAGCTTTGTAGAGAGAAGAATAGAAACCAACAGCATGACGACGCATTTCTATAATGTCAGTTGTGATCTTCCCATCTGGAAGACGTAAACATGTCATCTGCTTAAATTGTGCCACTGAACGTTCTAAGTTAAAAAAATAGGCACTAGGGGCATCCATCTCAGAAACTGATGTAAAACGTGACCTCACCAAAGCAGCTTTCACCCTCTCATTCAAATGAAAACTTAACTGTTTCTTCTTCTGTTGCAAGTTGTTGATAAAAACTGTGTCATGTCTTCTCATTATTTCTGTCTCTATAGACTCTATATCTCTTTCCAGAGCTTGAATTGTTTCTCTTTGTGTAGTCGTACAATATCCAGTATACTCTTGACAGCAAAGCTTTATTTGAGTTTTTCCAACCTCCCACCATTGTTTTAGATTTTCAAAATCATTTTTTTTCCCCTTCCAATGATTCCAAAATACCACAAAATGTTCGGAAAATAAAGCATCCTGTAACAGTTTCGCATTAAAATGCCAATAGGAAGATTTCCTTGGAAATTGTGCCATGTTTACTGAAATAAAGACCAGATGGTGATCAGAGAAACCTACAGGAGCAATAATACAATCAATAATCCTGTTATTGAAATTTTTTGAAACATAAATTCTGTCTAAGCGAGCAACACTTACTCTATTTTCAGAAATTTTGACCCATGTATATTGTTTGTCTACCGGATGCTTGATTCTCCACATATCTAAAAGTTCGGCCTCTTTCATCAATCTTGACAAATAGTTGGATGAAAGTATATGAGGCTCTTCATTATTGCGATCAACATTGAAACATTCTGTGCAATTCCAATCTCCACCAATAATGATTTCTCCATCACTAAAATCCTGTTCTCTTACGAGAGGTTCTCTCGTATTGCGTAAGCTAGCTTACGCTACGGGAAAGATTCATCTTTTCTGAGAAATTGAACCCAAAAAATTATTCCATAATTTGTATCCATTGTCAACGCAGTTCGGCTGCAGCAGACCATGAGAAGGCTAGCTAGCCGCTCATTGGTTCGCTCACGGAGAACTGCTTAAGCCTATGAGAGGACGCGAGTCAACCCGTGGCCAATGAGAGTCTGACTTGCTCTCATTACGTCAGAGCCCGCCGAAACGGGTGTGGACGAGAGTATAAATTTACCAACATAGGCTGAACACTCTGATTTTTCATACTTCAGCGAGGCTAACCGCATCTGCTGATCCTGAGAGAAGCCGCCGTCGTCATCGTCAGAAGGCATCTCTAGCGAGCGTCTGGGAGACTGAGGAAGCCGGCCGTCTTCGCCACCTTCAGCCGTCCTTCTAGCTAGCGCCATCCAACGGAATTGTATCGTTTTTACTCAGAGAATTATTCTATTGTATCTAAAAGAGCGAGCGTCTTTTTAAAGATGTCTCGGAACCTTTCCTGCGGCTCTTGCCGCGCTCCCCTCGAGGCTGGAGACCGCCACGTCATCTGCGCTCTCTGCTTCGGACCGGAGCATGCCGAGGTCGCCCTCGCCGATGGCGGCTGCGATCTCTGTGAAACCATGCCTTTGTTGACCCTGCGGGCTCGACTTCAGGCCACTAATTCTGCTTCCAGGCCGCCTCTGACTTCGCCGCGGAAGAAGAAACGCCGCTCTCAGAGGCCGCCGGAACCCCAGCCAGAAGCGTTCATTCAGCCGGAGCCTGTCGCCTCCCGCTCTCCTTCTCCGCCGCTTCCGGACATACAGTTGCCGCCGAGTGGCCGCTCTGTCGCCTCCGATGACGCCGCGGACATCAAGGACGCTTGTTCGCTTCTCGCTTCAGATAGTGAGGATTGGTCCGGTTCTCAAGCCTCTTCGGCCCGAGATTCTGCCAGGACCCGCGCTGGAATTGAGGAGGAATTAATGCGCCTCCTCTCAAGGGCCGTCGAACGCCTCGGCCTTGATTGGTCTCCTCCCCCCGAGCAGACCATCAACCGCATGGATGGCAGCTACTTCCGCCAGCGCTCGACTCCCACTGCTAAATGGGCCGCGCCCTTCCTGCCTGAACTGCACGCAGAACTCTCTAAGTCCTGGAACGCCCCGCTCTCTGCCAGAACTCGTTCTGACTCTTCCACCCCGCTCCGCGTTGTGGACGAAGCCGCAGAGAAGGGCTATCTCTCCATTCCCCCTGTAGAGGACCTGGTCGCTGCACATCTATGCCCGCCCTCCGCGAGATGGCGCTCATCACCTGTGCTTCCTTCTAAAGCCTGCAGAGCGACTTCTAGCTTTCACGCCCGCGCTTACTCAGCCGCCGGCCAAGCAGCCTCTGCACTCCACTCCATGTCCGTCCTTCAAATTCTACAGAGTGACTTACTGCGTGAATGGGACGAGAGCGGAAAAAATCCCCCTTCGGTCGCGGATTTGAGGAGCGCCACGGACCTTGCCCTTCACGCCACAAAATCTGCTGCTTTAGCCCTGGGGAAATGCATGGCCGCCATCTGTGTGTCTGAGAGACATCTGTGGCTCACACTCGCCGACATGGGAGATTCTGAGCGGACCGCCTTTCTCAACGCCCCGCTCTCTCCAGCCGGCTTCTTCGGATCTGCTGTCACGGGTATCGTCGACCGTTTTTCCGAAGTACAGAAAGCTTCCCAGGCCATGAATCTCTTTCTGCCTCGTCGCGCTAGCTCCTCTGCAGGCCGCCCACGTGATCAGCCTCCTGCACGAGCCCCACCCCAGCGCCCAGCTCAGCACAGTCAGACTGCTCAGCGACGCCAGGGCGGCCGCCCTCGTTCCTGCTCTGACAGCCGCCACAGACCGCCGCCTCCTCGGGGGCCTCGGCCTAGGATCGCGCTGAAGGCCGATCAAGCTAAGTCTGCCTAGCACAGCTGAGAAAAAGACGGCGCTCTCCCGCCGCGGCCGGACCGCCGTCAAAGTTTCGCCCTCTGTTAGTCACCGCTCACGCGGCTACTACAGCAGTGTATTCCGCCATCACCAAGCCGGTCTCCCTTCCCGCCTGCATGAGCACAAACGCCGTTTTCACGGCGACCCAGAGAAATCTCAAAAAGAGCTTAAAAGCCTCTTGTGTAGAAAATGTGCCCACAACACTGTGTTCACTCATACACAAAAGCACTTCAGTTCCCCTGTCTCAAACAGAGTCCACTCTCATAAAGCGGTTCAAACCCGCTCGAGTTTCAGAGTGCATAAGCGTGCCCACGAGCCTGTGTGCGCGTCCTCTCTCTGCCCACTCTGTTACAGGGCCCATAAACTCCTCTCCGAGTGTAAGTCCCGCTGTCTTAAACACTATCAGCGCGCTCACGCAGTCCGCGAAGTGCAGCGACGGGGACCATGTAGCCATTCACCCCCTAGCGTTACGCTTCAAAGCGTGAAGCGGAAGCTATTCCGGGAATTTCCCAGTGGGTGCTAAACACAATAAAGCTACGGTGAACCCAGAAGTAGTGACGCTGCTCCGTTCAGAGATAACAAAGCTGTTGTGCAAATGGGCTATAGAGAGAGTGCCTCTTTCTATGAGCGAGTCGGGGTTTTACGGCCGTTATTTTCTTGTCCCCAAGAAAGACGGCGGCCTCAGACCAATCTTAGACCTCAGATTTCTGAACAAAGTTCTCATGAGGAGACCGTTCAAAATGCTCACTATCAGAAAACTCCTCGCGCATGTGCGTCAGGGGGACTGGTTCATATCACTAGATCTGAAAGATGCATACTTTCAGATCCAAATAAATCCCCTTCACAGGCCATTCTTACGTTTCGCCTTTGAAGGCCAGGTTTATCAATACACCGTCCTACCGTTCGGCCTATCCCTAGCACCCCGTACGTTCACGAAGTGCATGGATGCGGCGCTCGCCCCCCTGCGGAGTCAGGGGCTGCGAATACTGAACTATTTGGACGACTGGCTGATTTTGGCACAATCGCGGAGAGAGCTACTGTCTCATCGTACAGTTCTCCTCGACCATCTGAAAGCTTTGGGCCTCTCTGTCAACTGGACAAAGAGCGCACTACAACCCAGTCAGACTATCTCCTTCTTGGGTATAGAGCTGGACTCGGTCACGATGAAGGGCGTCTGTCAGCGCAGCGCGCGCACCGTTTGCAGCGTCTCGCCGCTTCTTTTCAGATGAACAGACTCACACCTCTGAAAACATTTCAGAGAGCGTTGGGTTACATGGCCTCAGCCTCCGCGGTACTCCAGCTGGGGTTACTGCGCATGCGCCCGCTTCAGTTTTGGTTGAAGAGCCGTGTGTCTCACCGGGCGTGGACCACGGGTCGCCAGCTGATAAAGGTAACGCAGACCTGTATCACAGCTCTGCAGCCCTGGTCTGTGGCAGAATGGTTTCAGCGGGGCGTTTCCATGGGGACCTTTTCACGTCGAAAGGTCATCTCGACAGACGCGTCCAACACGGGTTGGGGTGTGGTCTGCGAGGGCTCACCGGCCTTCGGCCCCTGGTCAGCTCAAGAGAGCCTCCTTCACATAAACTGTTTGGAAATGTTGGCGGTCGAGAACGCGCTTGCGCGCTTTCTCCCGCGCATTCAGGGCCACCACGTACTGATCCGTTCGGACAACATAGCCGTGG
>CM070820.1:50523732-50541232 GCA_036326025.1 Chrosomus eos | reverse complement strand
AAACTGGGAATGCAAAATGTTTGTGTCTCGTGTCATTCTTGAAGGTGCGCTCATTTTTTCACATGTCAGATGGTCGTCGGTGTCAGTGTGTGTGTGAACTCTGAGGAATGCCACTCTAAATATAACTCTGGACACACACAACACTCAAACTTACAGTAGATGTGACTTCAGGCCTCTAGCCGCTGGAGCATTAAACTACAGAACATGTTGTGATGATCACGTGACTTATGAGTTGTGTTTCGGCTCTTACGCGGAGGAATCTGATCAGTGTCATTAATAACATCAATAACTCCCCCGTTATTAAAAAGACTGATATCTGAAAAATAGGCAAGTCGTTTATATGTTCTTTTGAATTATTGTTTTAAAGTAATGTTACAATTAAGGTTTTTGATGAAAACATTCCAGGATTTTTCTCCATATAATGGACTTCAATGGGACCCAAACGGTTCAAGGTCCAAATGACAGTTTCAGTGCAGCTTCAAAGGGCTTTAAACGACACCAGACGATGAATAAGGGTCTTATCTAGCCAAACCATCGCTCATTTCAAAAATAAATAAAAAAAGTTTAAGTTTTATAAGCACAAATGCTCGCCTTGCTCTGTTCTGAGAGACGTCTTCAACGTAATTGCGTATTAGGCGAGCATTTGTGCTTATAAAACGTAAACTTTTTTATTTATTTTTGAAATGAGCGATGGTTTGGCTAGATAAGACCCTTATTCATCGTCTGGTGTCGTTTAAAGTCCTTTGAAGCTGCACTGAAACTGTCATTTGGACCTTGAACCGTTTGGGTCCCATTGAAGTCCATTATATGGAGAATGTTTTCATCAAAAACCTTCATTTCTTTTCGACTGAAGAAACAAAGACATGGACATCTTGGATGACATGGGGGTGAGTAAATTATCAGCAAATGTTTTTTTTAAAGGTGAACTAATCCTTTAAATGACAGAGAACTCTGATTGGCCATTAGAAAGCTGTTCTGATATTCTGTCATCTTGAGCATGACAATGTTCGAGTATTATCAACATGAGCCGCCTGAAATGAAGAAAGTGCTCTGCATGACTGATATTCAAAGTAATAAGCAAGTGCTGCTTTGTTAATCTGCAGTCTTAGTTGTGGTAGAATGAGAAATATAGGCTTATTGATGCCAGCTGATATGGACAGATGTTTTACACACATTGCTAGTCACCTTTAGTCCTTCTGTTGTGTTCAAGCGCAGCGGTTTGAGCGAGACACAGTCGACGAGAGGCAACACAGTCCTTTTACATCGGCTTGGTGTGTTACAGCCTTTACACAACGGCTAAGATAATAGTATATTGCAATATTTTTTTCCTCTTAGTAAAGTCATAAAAACGCTGCGGCTATTGTGGAATTTTTTCTTTTCAAATGGGAACTCAAAATGATATTTCTTGTAGTGTCTGTTCACAACTGTTTCGATTTCAATTTTTGTTTTGTTTTTTATTTTCATGTTAATTTTAGTTCAATTATTAGTCATTTTATTTGCTTTTGTCATTTTTTTTAAATATTGCAATTTAGGTTTAATTTATTTTTATTTCAGTTTTAGTTAATTTTTTTTTTTACTTCCAGTTAATTATTTTTGTGCTTCAACTTAAATTATTGAATTCTAATTTTGATTTAGTTTCAGTTTTTCAACTAATATTTACATGTTAATATACAAGCTTTATTTAAATTATCCGAAATGTTTTTAACCCTTCGGAGTCTTGGGCTATTTTGGCCCTTTTTGAGTACTTTTTAATTTTTTAATTTTGCGACATAAATGTTTACCATACTAATTTTGGGGGTTTTTTTCAGCACAACATCACCTATTTGACCAGACAATTATTTTTTCACTTTGATGTACTGTATCAATATACTGGACCCAAAAATCATTGTTTAAATTGTTCAATTAGAGCATAAAATGTTACACAGGCGTATTTTATCAGGTAATAAAGCTTCAGTATCAGTGTTGCTCTCGCAGGGAATGTGAGAATGTGAATCTGCCGTCGGTGTTGGAGTCTCTGCTTCGCCTGCAGCGCCGGCGTATATATATTTTACTGTGGTGATGTTTGTGCTTTGATGCTGTTTGAAGATCAGCCGCTGTTTAATTGCTGGTGAAATACCTGTGTGGATCAGGCCCGGGCCTGCGCTCGGGAACACGGACGCGGGACGAGGAAGCGGGTCAGAGGACGGGGATCGCTGGAGGGGAATGTGTTTTGGTTTGGGTTTGGGTTAAAAGTTTAGGTCATGATTCAGGAGGCCAGCAGAAAAAGGTTTAGAGAGGTTGAACCCTGAGAATTAAAGGTACAATATGTAGGATTTTTGCAGTAAAATATCCAAAAAGGCCAATGTTATATATTTTGTTTAATTGATTACTTACAATATCCCACATGTTTCCAACTATTTGTAAATTGTGAGAAAATTGCGAATCAATGACATCATATCCGCGTTACCCCCGGTTTCCGCCAGATTTGACCTCGTACTGCCATAGTAACCATGGCGACAGACGTTGACAACTGGGTTATGCCCGTTATGCCTAGCAGGACGCTCACGCTGTTGTTGTTTTGTTCAAACATTATGGACCATGGCAAGCAGACTTTGAGACATAAAGAGACTAAAACGAAGATCAACATGTTTCGAGATGCGAGAGCTCCACGTCCACGACTAACTTCCACTCGACAGAGACGCGAGTGTCGCATGTACTTTATTAGACAGGAGAGCAAATGTACATAAAACTAATCAATGTTATTTAGTTCAACATGATGAAATGTTAGAATATGATCTGTATGTTATTCTAATGTTGATCTAGTCTCATACAGCCAACAAACAACCCAACTAACAACATTCAACTCAAATGTAGTGTGATAGTGTAACTATCAAACAAGTTTCATTCCTCTAATAAACTGACCTGTGTGAGTATTAATTCAGCACTTGTGTGTAGTTGGGTAGAATGAAATGTCCTTATTCCTTTATATCCGCGGGACTGGCGTTGCGTGTGGCGCTGGTGTACGTCTAGCAATCGCTCCTGCTTCACCACAGTCATGTTAAAAACATCAGTGTATTCACTCATCCATAAAAGATCCATCAGCTTGACGACAAGATCCATAATTACACTGAAAGCGGAATATACGACATCAATATACGCCTTTGTTATTGTAAGAGTTTAGCGACCGCTGGTGGCGAAATATCTTACATATTGTACCTTTAAGTCCTAAACTAGGGTGACCATACGTCCTCTTTTATTTGGACCTAATAAAATGCTTCCGGTCGGGATTTCTAGATCAACCAAAATGTCCGGGATTCGGTTTTTGCGTTCTACAGTCGCCGTTTTTGCATTGCTTTAGGTCTCGCCTTCTCGTACGCCACCATTGGTCAGTCGGTCATGTACGTAACAAACATTGGTCAAAGTGCATGTCAGTAATTACCCTCAGTACACGAGAACACAAGAGAGAGACTTGCTCATCAACAGACGCTCATGGCTCCTGAACAGCATGAAAAAAAGAGCCCAAATGTAAATTCACAGATGATTTACAGAAACACAACTCCCGTGTTTTCGTGTCAAATCATTGAAATGATTTTTTACTGAAATAGTGTGGCCGATTTAAAAAAATAATTAACCTATGGCCATGAATAGAAACAGTGTCATGTAAAAGGTGTTAAAAGCTAGACTATATATATATATATTATTCTGTTGTTGCGGGTTACACATTCAATAAACATGCATTGAACGAAATATATGCATATTTGTAATTAAAATGTATCTTGACATTTGAATCAACATTTCCAACAGTAGATCCTATTGTTTCTGCAAAACAATGACATTAAGAAAAATAAGACATGGACATAAGGCTATGTTTTTGAAAGTTATTGAAACAAACACATTTAAATCAGATTTTTAAATCTGATTCAAACTACATTTGGAAGTGAAAAGATCTGATTTGAGAAAAAATCATATTTGCCTGCAGTCTTAGCCTGCGTTTCTTTTTTGATGGAGTCTTTTTCATTCTAGCGGATTATTAAAGTTGTTGAACTTCATGAAATGCGGTAAATCTAATGCACTGTGATGTGTCTACTAAAATATCCACTTTATTCTCCAATCTTTTCATCATCAGGCCAAGATGCTAAAGATCTGCTGGTTATAGGACATGTAACAGGGCGGTGCTGTGGATTTATAGCCGTGACTCAGACGTTTATTTCACCGTATAGCGATTGTTGTGTTTCCAGACGGCACTGGCCAGATCTTCACATTTATAACAGACACAAACACATGCTCAGTGTGAGCTGCTTTTCTTGCTGTGATGCACTAAAAGTGTGTGTGGCGAGTCTGTGTTAGCAGTTGATGGGTCATTTGTGAGTTTTGGCAGTTGTTCTATTAAAAGAAATAATTTATTGAAGGATGGAAATTAAGGCAGCATGATATATCGAAATAAAAACGTCATCCTGACCATTACTTAGTGCAAACTGCAATTTAATGAAGTATATTCACTACTGGCAGAGTGACGAGTTTCACTGTGAAACGGCCAGCGCATTCATCCGTTTCCCAGAAAGCCCTCAGTTATTGTTTTATGTTTAACAAGGAAGAAATTAATACATAAATATTAGTATTGTCATTTTACAATTGTACTATAAAATAAAAATATTTTTATTAACTCTTTCCCCACCATTGATGGAATTTTCCGAGTTAAAGGTGCTATATGTAACTTTTCTTCTAAAATGAATCCTTTTTTTATTGCCTGTGTGTGAAGGGGTTGTAATCACACATTACAATGATCCACTTGTCGGGTTTTGCTATTACCTCTGAAGGCCAGTATTCCTATTTCAATGCGAAGGCTCCGGGTCGGATTTACCGCGAAATCCATCGGATGTGACGTGCATGCGCGCTCCCGAGCCTCTCTCCTTTATATACAGTGTATGTGACGGCACTGCAGCGAACTATACATGGAGTCTGATAACACCACACGACCTGCCTCCAGCACAACACACACTCCACATAAATATAAAAAACAAAAAAAGTTTTATCAGCTCGTCAGGTGAATCAGATCAACATCGGCAGAGCGTTTGAATTATGGACAGACCTCCGCTTTGTTTTAGGTATAGGTATATATGTAGGTATAAAAACAGACCCGGAGTGGCTTTCATCCCTATTGTGATGCTTTCTCCGGTGTGTTGAAAGTCTCGTGTGGCCGGTATCATGAGTGTTCGCTCTTGAGTTCGAGCACACGCACGAGCGCTCTTGTAAAAATTGGTAGCAATCTGAAACATCACCGCTAGAGGCCGCTAAAAACTACACACAGCCCCTTTAAACTATTTTCAATGTTATACGCATTTTCTGAAAGAGTAAAAATCCAGATGAAAACACGGTGAAGAAGCAGAAACAAGAGATTTTCTCAGCTTTTTGTTCAAAATGTCGCTTTTTTATGATCTTACCCACATACAAGTGTTGATGCAAAAACAATGCATGAAGCTAAAATAAAAAGTTTATTATTATTATTATTTTATACTGAATTGGTCGAAAACAGTATAAATGTGGCCTATGGAGAAAACTTTGTTCACTTTATGATTTCTGAAAGAGGTTTATGTTAGTTCTTAAAGAGTAAACCCAAGTGTAAACAACCAAATAATAAATATATATATATATATATATATATATATATATATATATATATATATATATATATATATATATATATATTATATATATATATATATATATATATATATATATATATCATTCAGCCCTAACAGGATGGCTCACACACACAAAAATCATACTCATGCTTTTATTTTGCACTCCCTAATACAATCAGTCTTAATAAAAATTCAGATTAATATTATTTCCAAATATAGCTATTCAAGTCATCTGGTAATATTCCTGTAATTTATTCATATTGAATATATATATATATATATATATATATATATATATATATATATATATATATATATATATATATACAGTGTGTGTGTGTGTGTGTGTGTGTGTGTGTGTGTGTGTGTGTGTGTGTGTGTGTGTGTGTGTGTGTGTGTGTGTGTGTGTGTGTGTGTGTGTGTTTATAAGTCTTTATGTAAATCATTGGCTTTCACATCCAATCATAAGTCCTGTAACTGTTTGTGTTTGAATCACCAGAGATGTGTAAAAGTCAGGTTTTTTCATTTCAATGTTTTCAACCATTAAAATATTGCATATATTCTTCAGCACCCCAAAAATGCACATGCACACTTCAGTCAGCGTGGAATAGATGCGATTAAAGTGTCTATGCCTGTTTATCACGATTTAAAATCGTCATACACCGCATTATACTGCGTGATTATGGTTGCTGTATGATTATGAGTAAAGTACCGCGGTAAAGTGTCATTCCTGATTCTCATTACTATGGCATTATGAGGGTGCATGTAAACGTAGTCGATGATTCCTTCTCAATCGTGTGTTCAGACTGTGAGCGGTGTGTGTTCTGTCCCGACTCTAGTGTACACAAGTACTCATCTGTTTACTTCTGCTGCAGTCAGTTTATCCACTCATGAAAGTGTGTGTTTAAGTTATAAAACTCAGTTCAAAGCGAGAGCAGATGCTGTAGAGCGTCGTGTTTGGATCAGGTGTGTATATACACACACACACACACACACACACACACACACACACACACACACACACACACACACACGGACGGTGGGAGTGATATCATTGGTTTCACAGTGTTGGATGTGCTCATAACCACATGAAACGAGCAGATTATAAAAGTTGAATTCCTGGACTCGGTTCCGGCTCTCTTCTCTTCTGAGGAAACACACACTCACTTTTAAAGCTGGAATTCCTGAATCGATTGCAAAAGACAAACAAGTGAAGGCCGGTGACACCAGGAGAGTGAGAACAGGGAGATTTGGGGGAAAAAAACATATTCCCTGTGGATGTTTAGGATTGGAAATGATCCTGAAATCAACGGGTTTATGGTTTTAAGGAGCGTTTACAGCAGATCTTAGACCGTTTGACTGTAATTATCATAATGGATACCAGGAAACATACATAACCATTAACTAATTACATCACAGACGTGTGTGTGTGTGTGTGTGTGTGTGTGTGTGTGTGTGTGTGTGTGTGTGTGTGTGTGTGTGTGTGTGTGTGTGTGTGTGTGTGTGTGTGTGTGTGTGTGTGTGTGTGTGTGTGTGTGTGTGTGTGTGTGTGTGTGTGTGTGTGTGTGTGTGTGTGGGTTACAGCTTATATTAAACAAAATATGTGTTGATATAAGTAATATAAATATATGTACACTACCTTTCATAAGTTTGGGGTTGGTAAAATGGTTTTATTGTTTTTGAAAAAAGTCTTTTGTGCTCACCTGCATTTATTTGATAAAAAAATACAAAAATATTCAGAAATATTATTACAATTTAAATTAGCTGTTTTCTATGTGAATATATAGTAAAGTGTAATTTATTCCTGTGATTTTCAGCATCATTACTCCAGTCTTCAGTGTCACATGATCATTCAGAAATCACTATAATATGATGATTTGATGATCAAGAAACATTATTAATATCAATTCTGAAAAAAAAACTCCAAGATTCTTTAATGAATAGAAATCATTTATTTGAAATAGAATCTTTCTTAACATTATAAATATATTTACTGTCACATTTGAGCAATTTGATGTGTTCTTCCTGAATTTTTATTTAATAGTAGTGTAGGTGTATTATATATATTTTATAAATTAAAGTGTTACCATTAATATAATATTTCTATTTATTTACACGAATGTCCCCATAGGAATCCAAACCTGCGTTATGTCTGTGGTTGATGAGATTGCAGTACATTAAGAATTAATTTAGTCATAGATCTCACATTTCTGTCTGTTTTATAAACATTATTTGATCTCCTTTTCTTTCTTTTTTTTTTGCTCTAAATGTCATAATAGCTGTTATGTTTTATTTCTGTACTGTCAGGTTGTTTTAGGAGGACACAGAAACGCTGATGCATTGAGAGCATGTTAACACACACATGACTGTCTGTGGCTGCATCCATAATCACATACTTCCCGACTCACTCTCAGAAAAAAAGGTACAAAAGCTCTCACTGTGGCGGTACCTTTTCAGAAGGTACACCTTTGTACCTAAAGAGTGCATATTAGTCCCTCAAAGGTACATATTAGTACCAAAAGTGTACATATTGGTACCAAAAGTGTACATATTAGTACCAAAAGTGTACATATTAGTACCAAAAGTGTACATATTGGTACCAAAAGTGTACATATTAGTACCAAAAGTGTACATATTAATACCAAAAGTGTACATATTGGTAGTTTGGTACCAAACATGTACATATTAGTACCAAAAGTGACATATTGGTACCAAAAGTGACATATTAGTAACAAACGTGACATATTAGTACCAAAAGTGTACATATTAGTACCAAAAGTGTACATATTGGTACCAAAAGTGACATATTAGTAACAAAAGTGACATATTAGTACCAAAAGTGTACATATTAGTACCAAATGTGTACATATTATTACCAAAAGTGTACATATTAGTACCAAAAGTGTACATATTAGTACCAAAAGTGACATATTGGTACCAAAGGTGTATATATTAGTCCCTCAAAGGTACATATTAGTACCAAAAGTGACATATTAGTGACAAAAGTGTACATATTAGTACCAAAAGTGACATATTGGTACCAAAAGTGTACATATTAGTACCAAAAGTGACATATTGGTAGCAAAAGTGACATATTGGTACCAAAAGTGACATATTGTACCAAAAGTGTACATATTAGTACCAAAAGTGACATATTGGTACAAAAGTGACATATTGGTACCAAAAGTGTACATATTAGTACCAAAAGTGTACATATTGGTACCAAAAGTGACATATTAGTGACAAAAGTGACATATTAGTACCAAAAGTGACATTGTACAAAAGTGACATATTGGTACCAAAAGTGACATATTAGTACCAAAAGTGTACATATTGGTACCAAAAGTGACATATTAGTGACAAAAGTGTACATATTAGTACCAAAAGTGACATATTGGTACCAAAAGTGACATATTGGTAGCAAAAGTGACATATTGGTACCAAAAGTGTACATATTAGTACCAAAAGTGTACATATTGGTACCAAAAGTGACATATTAGTGACAAAAGTGTACATATTAGTACCAAAAGTGTACATATTGGTACCAAAAGTGACATATTAGTGACAAAAGTGTACATATTAGTACCAAAAGTGACATATTAGTACCAAAAGTGACATATTGGTAGCAAAAGTGACATATTGGTACCAAAAGTGTACATATTAGTGACAAAAGTGTACATATTAGTACCAAAAGTGACATATTGGTACCAAAAGTGTACATATTAGTACCAAAAGTGACATATTGGTACCAAAAGTGTACATATTAGTACCAAAAGTGACATATTGGTAGCAAAAGTGACATATTAGTACCAAAAGTGACATATTAGTACCAAAAGTGACATATTGGTACCAAAAGTGTACATATTAGTACCAAAAGTGACATATTGGTACCAAAAGTGTACATATTAGTACCAAAAGTGACATATTAGTGACAAAAGTGTACATATTAGTACCAAAAGTGACATATTGGTACCAAAAGTGTACATATTAGTACCAAAAGTGTACATATTGGTACCAAAAGTGACATATTAGTGACAAAAGTGTACATATTAGTACCAAAAGTGACATATTGATACCAAAAGTGTACATATTAGTACCAAAAGTGACATATTGGTAGCAAAAGTGACATATTGGTACCAAAAGTGACATATTGGTAGCAAAAGTGACATATTAGTACCAAAAGTGACATATTAGTACCAAAAGTGACATATTGGTACCAAAAGTGTACATATTAGTACCAAAAGTGACATATTGGTACCAAAAGTGTACATATTGGTACCAAAAGTGTACATATTAGTACCAAAAGTGACATATTAGTACCAAAAGTGACATATTGGTACCAAAAGTGTACATATTAGTACCAAAAGTGACATATTGGTACCAAAAGTGTACATATTAGTACCAAAAGTGACATATTGGTAGCTAAAGTGTACATATTAGTACCAAAATGAGAACCCTTTTGAAGGGTATTGTCCCAGTGACAGCTTTTGTGCCTTTTTTTCTGAGAGTGTAGGCAAAAAACAGTGTGTGACAAAAGAGGTATGAGTGAATTCACAACGTAACTGACTCTGGAAGATCACATAATAATGACAACATGGCGGGTGTAGTACGTCCCGATTACATTCATACTGTACACACATTAATACTACAGTATATAGAACATACTTATTTAGCAATCGTGAATTACTCATTCAAAATAAGTGCATGGTCACGAGAGAATGTGATTTGGGACGCAGCTATATTCTGTGTTTCTTCCACTGTTGCTTTTCAGCCGCAGCAAGCAGAGACGTGTCACAGCACACACACACACACACACACACACACACACACACACACACACACACACACACACACACACACACACAACACACACACACACACACACACACACCACACACACACACAGGACATTTAGGATCTTAGAGGAGATTAAGTCACACCTTACTATGAAAAAGACATTTCCCGTTTCAGTCTTTCTCTCTCGATCTCAAGCCTGGGCAAAAACTCCTACATTAATGTACAGCTAGTGTTACCGTAACGTGTGATGCAAAGCTCAGTTTAACATATTATTTTCTTATAATACGCAGAGAATAGTGAAAAGGCTGTCGATGTTCTGTGTGGGAATGGTTATTAGTGATCAAATACTTCGGGTAGATGGGATCGGATTCACGGGTCTTATGGAAAAACAGGATACGGATCAAAACAGGAATGTTTTCATGTGGCGAATGAAAGCACAGGAAGAACCGGCTAATTACTCTGTCTCTCGAGCCCGAGGTCACGCTGCAAACCCGTCACTCAAGCTTCATATCACAGTTTACCCAGGCCGGTGTGACACTTTACCACTGTAAACCCAATAACCCATCACGACTCTAAACGTTTATTATTACCGGTAGTAGGAAGGACCGCTTTGATCTAATGTGATGTATATGTATTGTGTGTGTGTGTGTGTGTGTTGTGTGTGTGTGTGTGTGTGTGTGTGTGTGTGTGTGTGTGTGTGTGTGTGTGTGTGTGTTGTGTGTGTGTGTGTGTGTGTGTGTGTGTGTGTGTGTGTGTGTGTGTGTGTGTGTGTGTGTGTGTGTGGTTGGTTTATGTGATTTATGAGGACACAAATTTGTATAATGACATGTGTATTACACTGGTATTACAACTTATGGGTGGTTTATGAGGACATTTCAAAAGTCCTCATAAATCAAATGGCTTAAAAAACATAAAAAACAATGTTTTGTTAAATATTTTAAAATCCAGCATGTCTCCTGTGATGGGTAGGTTTAGGGACAGGGGCAGTGTAGGGGGGACAGAATATATAGTTTGTCCAGTATAAAAACCATTACGCCTATGGAGAGTCCTCATAATGCTGTTGCACCAACATGTGTGTGTGTGTGTGTTTGTGTGTGTGTGTGTGTGTGTGTGTGTGCGTGCGTGCGTGCGTGCGTGCGTGCGTGCGTGCGTGTATGTGTATGTGTAAATGATACTTGCTGTAATAGATCAGCCCAATACAGAAGTTCATTTTAGGCGAGTGAAGTTATAGTGTGTTTTATTCTCTGTGTGTGGCGAACTTCTCTCATCTGAGGGATTCTATCCTAGGGTTTTGTTTCAGTGGTGTTGGACGCGCTCCCTTCACCCTACCACACACACACACACACACACACACACACACACACACACACACACACACACACACACACACACACACACAGAAATCAGCTCTTTCTTTAAATGCCACCACATTAAACACACCGCTCTCGGCTGCTCCGCCTCTTCCTGCTTCATCCGGCCAATCAGCTGAAAGCATCCAGGTTGCACAGACTCACACACACACTTCACACACACACATTACACTCCGAGACCGAGTGCAGCCAAACCCTCTCATTAACCCAGCAGATCAAACCTGTGGCCACTAAACTCACAACAAGCTTCTCAAGATTTCTCACACACCACATGTGATATAAAAACACTCATTCAGACTCAGAAATCGGTAACACTTTATTTTACATTACCTTGTTACATATGTTACATTTACTGATTTTTCCAGTAGCATATTCCTTTAGTAAAGCTCCAGAACTTGTGTGACTCATCAATGTTTTGTAAGTTTGATGTGTTAATTAAGATCTGAAATAAAACAAGATGAACTGAAATATTCCAGCACTTTCTGTGATGTAGTGTGCTTGCTTATCATAGGAAGTAATAAGAAATGACTCTTTACAGTAAGGTAGTAGCCTAGTGAGAACAGGGAACAGGGGAATCACTTTCTCTCTTTCATCAAACCGCAGTTTCTGCAAGTTCCCGCAATTTCATTGCATAAATATCCGCATATTCCATCGCGTTTTTTAAGGAAACGTGCCGCATAATCAAGCATTTTTGCCCGCAACAATCACAAAAAACTCAGTGTTTTTCTGGAAGGACTGATAAATGTGTCTTTGCAGTGTGTGGACACAATCACCATACAATGAAAAAAATCCATTCACTCCTTTTTTTATCCTAAAAAAGTCTAAACACTCTCAATAATCTCAGGGTCGCTGTGAACAGCTGTTTTTGAGGAGGTAAAAGGGTAATTTACACAACCATTGAGGAATTTTAACCAAGTTAACAAAACTTTACATGAAGACCCTAAAGAATCATACCAACCTCTGGAAAACGGGCATCCGATGACCCCTTTAATAATGGCGTATGCCTATCAATGCAACACAATTGACATAGAAACACAGTGCGATACACAGTGTGGACAGTTAATAATTTACATCAGATTCCGATCAGATACACAAAGAATCTGATTTTGACTGATAGTTTGAACATAGGCTAAATGTTTTATCTGAAGAAGCGCGTCTAATGACAGGCCTGTGATTGTAGTTTCTCTCTCTGAGTCCATCAGCCCTGTTATTAACATACAGTAGCCCACACTCTCAGAGAAAAAGGTGCAAAAGCTGTCACTGGGACATTACCCTTCAAAAGGCGTTCTAATATGTACCATTTAGGTACTAATATGTATACTTTTGGTACCAATATGTACACTTTTAGTACTAATATGTACACTTTTATGTACACTTTTGGTACCAATATGTACCTTTGAGGGACTAATATGCACTCTTTTGTTAGCAATATGTACACGTTTGGTACCAATATGTACACTTTTGGTACTGATATGTACACTTTTGGGACTAATATGTCACTTTTGGTACTAATATGTACACTTTTGGTACTGATATGTACACTTTTGGGACTAATATGTACACTTTTGGTACCAATATGTACGCTTTTGGTACCAATATGTACGCTTTTGTTAGCAATATGTACACGTTTGGTACCAATATGTACACTTTTGGTACTGATATGTACACTTTTGGGACTAATATGTACACTTTTGGTACCAATATGTACGCTTTTGTTAGCAATTTGTACACTTTTGTTAGAAATATGTACACTTTTGGTACCAATACAGGGCCGGCGCTAGCTATAGGCAGAGCAGGCGATTGCCTAGGGCCTCGGGCTTTGAGGAGGGGCCTCCATAACTGTAACATCCAAGATATAGTACACCAGACAGGCAGAAATACTAGCCTCATTTTTCATTGGATATTGTTGAATTGTCACTCATCTGCAGTCAAACCAATTAATGTTTCCGTTTTAAAGCGGGTGCCGGCTTCTGAAAGTTTGTGTAACGGACGCATCCATCAGGTGCTGCGAAGCAAAAGCCTAAATAGGCACGCAAAGAATCAGCTCGTAATGCAGGTGTGTGAGTTGTCGTCATCTATTTTGGAGTGATTGCAATATATTCTAAATATAAACTTGTAATGTAGATCAGCGTAATTTCTGGGAAAATAATTCACCGCTTTATTACGTGTTTAAAAGAGCGCGAGCGTCATTAACGTGCCCAGACGCGACGCTTTGAATTTGCGCGTACAATGAATAACATCGCGTCAAGCTTACTATAGTAAAAAAGCTACAAAAGACAAGACGTTTGTATTCAAAGTTAAAAATCCAACACACTACAACATTTTTAAATGTTTCAAATAAAGGATCTCATATCTATGGGTCTATCTTCTAAATTCTGCAGATTAATAGATTATACCCTGACATCATAGCCTAATTACGCCAATAATATCAGTTTAGATGTTTTTATCTAATCAGTAGCAATCGTGTCTTTCTCTTCACCTGATTTGTGTATACCATATTTAAGGTAACAATGCAATGTTTAATATCATATTACTTATATTAATAATATGACAATATCTGCAGTCAATATTGATTGGAGGGAAAAATCCTGCCCATACCGCAGTTATGAAAAAAAAAATGATAAAAGCACTTATGTTCATCTCCTGAAGTGGTATTCTGGAACTGTGAATAAATTGAATAAAACAGGAAAATTACAATAACATCTTCATTCAACAAAAAAGAGATTACCTTAGATAAAGTTGGATTAATATGTACATACTGGTAAAAAGTCTGGATCCATTACTATTTTGAAAAAAGTTGCTTATTATGCTCTACAAGCCTGCATTTATTTGATCAAAAATACAGAAAAAAAAACAAGAATAGTCAGCAAGGATGTGTTAAATATAAAAAGTGATAGTGAAGACTTTTTTAAAACAACTTTTCAATTATCAAAAAATCCTTAAAAAAAGTATCACAGGTTATAAAATAAATATTAAGCACCATTTCTAACATTTGATAATAAATCCGAATATTATTTTTTTTGTTAATATTTGTATAGTTTTGTAACTATTTGTAGTTTTCTGAAGGATCACGTGACACTAAATTCATCTTTGAATCACAGAAATATATTTTAAAGTATAGTAAAATAGGAAAACCATTATTTTAAATTTTAATAATATTTCACTATATATTATTTTTCTGTATTTTTGATCAAATAAGTCCAGACTTGATAAGAGACTACTTTTCAAAACATTAAAAATAGTAATGTGTCCAAACTTATGTGTAAGTAAAAATATACTACATTTAAAATGAAATGTTGTATAAATTAAAAGGTTAGGAATCATATTTGTTTCAAGAGTTTTTTTATTGGGCGTGGGGGGCCTCCAACATGAATATTGCCTAGGGCCTCCTAATGTCTAGAACCGGCCCTGTACCAATATATACACTTTTGGTACCAATATGTACACTTTTGTTAGCAATATGTACACTTTTGGTACCAATATGTACACTTTTGGTACCAATATGTACACTTTTGGTACTAATATGTACACTTTGGTCCTAATATGTACACCTTGTCTATTACCTTGGTACCAATATGTACACTTTTGGTACCAATATGTACACTTTTGGTACCAATATACACTTTTGGTACTAATATGTACACTTTTATGTACACCTTTGGTACTAATATGTACACTTTTGGTACCAATATACACTTTTGATACCAATATGTACACTTTTGGTACTAATATGTACACCTTTGGTACTAATATGTACACTTTGTACTAATGTACACCTTTGGTACTAAATGTAATTATGTACACCTTTGGTACTAATATGTACACTTTTATGTACACTTTTGGTACCAATATGTACCTTTGAGGGACTAATATGCACTCTTTTGTTAGCAATATGTACACTTTTGGTACCAATATGTACACTTTTGGTACTAATATGTACACTTTTGGGACTAATATGTACACCTTTGGTCCTATTGTACACTTTTGGTCCAATGTACACTTTTGGTACCTATAACATTTGGTACCAATATGTACACTTTTGGTACTAATATGTACACTTTTGGTACCAATATGTACACCTTTGGTCTGATATGTAACCTTGGTACTATATTACACTTATAATGTACACATTTGGTACTAATATGTACACTTTTATGTACACTTGGTACTAATATGTACACTTTTATGTACTTTTGGTACCAATATGTACACTTTTGGTACCAATATGTACACTTTTGGTACTAATATGTACACTTTTGGATATATGTACACCTTTGTCCTAATATGTACATTTTGGTACCAATATGTACACTTTTGGTACTAATATGTACACTTTTATGTACACCTTTGGTACTAATATGTACACTTTTATGAACACTTTTGGTACCAATATGTACACTTTGGTACAATACACTTTTGGTACTAATATGTACACTTTTATGTACACCTTTGGTACTAATATGTACACTTTTGGTAATGTACACTTTTTACCAATATAATTTATCCCTAAATTTCCCTTGGGATAAATAAAGTATCTATCATCATCTATCAATATGTACCTTTGGACTAATATGTACACTTTTGGTACCAATATGTACCTTTGAGGGACTAATATGTACACCTTTGGTACTAATATGTACACTTTTATGTACACTTTTGGTACCAATATGTACACTTTTGGTACCAATATGTACACTTTTCGTACCAATATGTACCTTTGAGGGACTAATACGCACTCTTTAGAGAGTACCTTTTTAAAAGAGTGCACCCTTTTGAAAAGGTACAGCACAGTGACAGTATTGACTGTTTAAGTGCAATTAAGCAGCGAAAAAAGATCAGTTTAGTTCTGAGAGGCAGCTTTATTTGCAGCACTTTCAGTGCGAGCTCAAAATCTGTGGGAATGAATAAAATTATGTGCAATACAATACAATTAAAGCCCTGTAACAGCAAAAATATTCATCCAGAGCAAATGAAACGAGTGAGTGTCGAGAGATGAGAGAGAGAGATGAGAGAGAGAGAAAGAGCAGCTGATATCGTGTGTCTATTCTGTGGAAAATTAGTATTGGATGCATTTCAGATATTTCAGTATTGATACGTATCAATAATCAATTGCATTGATTAATAATAATCCTACGATAGTTTATTATTTCGGATGCCTGTCTTTATTTCGGATGACGTTCTGGAGATCTGACCCCTTCTGCTCAATTTGTGGACGGAAAATGCTTGTGTATTAATGTTGTCGATACAATACTTCTGTCTTTTTTTGTTAGTCTGAAGGCGTTTTCACTCTCGACTCGTTTTTGAGTGTCTGTTTCGGAACCTGGTGCGTTTTCTTTCGTTTTTTCATTTTGCCTGATCTAGATGGTCTCGGCCCGACTGAAAACAAACTCTGGGGATGTTTGGTTGAGTTGAGCTAGAAATCTGACCCAACGAACCAAGTGCTATCATATAATTCATAGTGGAAAGTGTTATTTAATAAGCAGCAGTGTCTGATTCTATGAGTGAGCTCTTATTGCAGTTAAAGAACAAAGAGCGCCTCGATCTTCATCTTAAAATGCTGTTTAATCGCTCTTCTCCGTGCGTTACAGGAATGCTGTCCTGATGAATGTGTGTGTGTCACGACAGCTATAGATAAAAACTGGCGGAGTGAATCCATCGTGATGGATGATGCTGAGGAAACTGACCAATTAGAGGACAGTTTTACTCACATGT
>CM070820.1:50498732-50518732 GCA_036326025.1 Chrosomus eos | reverse complement strand
GGAAAAGTTACTTGGTGTTGCTTTAAATTACGGAAAGAACTGAGTTTCATTTTGTAGTGTATTCTTGTTGTTTTAATAGGTTTTCAAAGTAACTTGAAAGTAAAGTAATTAGTAATCTGATTATTTTTCACATGCAGTAATCAGTAATTTAATCAAATTACAATTTTAAAGTAGTAATTAGTGATTTGTAGTGGATTACTTTGTTTGAGTAACTTACCCAACACTGGTTAGTTGTTGGTTTGAGGACTCCCGCTTCACTCCTGGTGTGTTGTGCTCGCAGCCTCACTATGACGTGGGGATCCTGTTGACCGTGGCTCTGGCTGTGTTGGCCATCATCATGATCTTTGCTCTACGCTTCCGCTGCAGGTCCAACAGAACCTGGGTAAGAAAACACAACACATACCCAAGCGCTCCACACTCACTTTCAGTATTGATACTGGATTGTAAAATATCCATTGCAAAAAAAATATGTTTTTGTTTTGGGTTCCAGTATATTTACACTGCTGTTCAGAAGTCTCTTCTGCTCACCAAGGCTGTGTTTATTTGATTAAAAATACAAAATAAACCCAGTAATATTGTGAAATACTGTATTATTTCAATGTAAAACAGCAGTTTTCTATGTGAATATATAGTAAAGTGTAATTTATTCCTGTGATCAAAGCTGAATTTTCAGCATCATTACTCCAGTCTTCAGTGTCACATGATCCTTCAGAAATCACTATAATATGATGAGTTGATGCTCAAGAAACATTTATGATTATTATCACAGTTGAAAACAGTTTTGCTGCTTCATATTTTTGTGCAAACCGTGATTAATTTTTTCAGGATTCTTTGAAAGTTCAAGAGAAAAGCATTTAATTAAAAAATAAATATTTTGCATTATTATAAATGTCTTTACTGTCACTTTTGATCAGTTTAATGTGTCCTTTCTGAAGAAAAGTATTAATTTCTTAAAAAAATAATCGTATTGACCCCAAACTTTTGAACGGTAGTGTATATAACATTCTTAATTCAGGATGAATTTACTTGAGAAGCAAAATAACATCAGATTTTTCGTCTTGTCTTCTGAAAAATTGATTAAAATTAAATTAGTTTGAAAAATTAACTGTCAGTGGGGTCAGAAATATAAACTTGTTTCCCTTTCTTTTGAGCATAAACTCACTTAATTTTGATACATTTTTAATAAAACAAGTCTTAATATCATTATGCTTCTCAAGATTTAAGAATGTTAAATATTTGTATGAACGTTAAATATATATTTGTACTGGAAAACAAAAATACTAAGGAAATATTTTTGCAGTGCATTATAGCCTCTCAACAAAATAAGTTCCTCTTACATTTAAAGTGCCCCTGTTAAGCTCTTTTAAAGGCTCCTAATTTAGTTTTAAGGTCTTCTACGGGAGGTTTACATGCATCTAAAGTAAAAAAAAACACTTACATTTTCTCATAACATGCATTGCAGCATCAGCTCTTTTTTCCCAGTGTCTGAAACCATTTGATAAAGGATTCAGTCTCTTTAAACTCCGCCTTTCAGAGACCCTGCTCTTCTCTGATTGGTCAGATGGCCCAGTCTGTTGTGATTAGGCAGAAACCAAATGCTCATTAGCATATCTGAATTCTCCGGATCTTCCTCAGCACTTGATACACAGTGATAAGAACAGTGATAAAACATTGGTTTTACTGTATCAAGCGGGGCAAAGGAGACGTTAGCCAGCAGCCAGCCAGTAAAGACCACAGGCTGGCATTATGCAAATTTGTTACAAACCTACTAAGGTTCGTGCAGAAATTAAGACTGGAATTACTGACGACTCGTTTCATGCAGTTCAGAATCACTTCTGTCTTTTGCGAGACAATAACTCTTGTTTGATCTTTGAAACTTTGCAGATCTTTTACATTCACAAACTGCTATATTACACACTGCATGAAAGGGAATATCTGAAAAAGCATAATAGGTGCGCTGTAGAAATCTCAAAAGCCCTTTTCCTGCACTCCCAGGACTCTGTGCACCAGGAGACCATGCGTGCCATCAGCCGGTTGGAGACGCGCACGTACAGCGCTCAGGCTTGCTCCGGATCCCAGCGTTCGGGCGCAGCGTCAAACAGCAGCTCCAGCTCCAGCCCCGTCTGTGCCATCTGTCTCGAGGAGTTCATGGATGGACAGGTAAGAGGAAAAAGCATGATATGAATTTGAATCAAGTCACCTTTATATATATATATATATATATTATATATATATATATATATTATGTACAAGTCAAGTCAAGTCATCCTCATTTATATCGCCCTTTAAACAATGTAGATTGTTTCAAAGCAGCTTTACAGAGATAAACATATAATTTAAGGTAACAGAGATTGGTTTGGTTTTATAGCGGTTCTTGAATAATGTTATTTCCATAAATTATTTAAAACAATCAAGATGCACTTTATGCTGTCTCGGTCTCTGTGAACTTGAGCGTCACAAAAATGAACCGAAAGTCAGTGTATAGTTGCCTCACAGATATGAGAAATATATTTATAGAAAGCTTGAAATGTCTACTTTTGAAATAATCAATTCAAGTGGAAAACAAATATTCTCAGATGATGTAATCCCTATGAAACGTGCATATAGTCGACTTTCTGCAGCCAAAAACACAGAAAACATATTACCAATAAATGAATCAAATGTTTGAACAGTCTTCTTCTGTTTTTTTCACGACACGCTCATAATCATTACGTTTGCCGGTGCGCTGTGGCAAGCTTTATGCGTGCATTTAAACGTTGATTAGGCTATGTATTATAGGCAATTACATGCTAATTATTATGATTTATGGTTCACTGATATAAACGCACGATTAGTCGACTAATCGTTTAAATAAACGACTACTAGTAGTCAACTAGAAAAATCTTTAGTTTAAGGGGAAGCCCGACAATGCAGTTCAAAAACTGTCAATGTTTCAAAAGTCGTTTCAGCTTAAATCAGCTCTACAAGAGACTGTAGTGTCAGTTCAGTCAAATTAATTAATTATTACTGTATATTAAGGGACAGTGGCAAGGAACCTTTACTCCATCAGGTGGCAGAAATTGAGAAAAAAAACCTTGGGAGAAACTAGGCTCAGTCGGGATCCATCAAATGAATGAACGCGATGTGATTTAGGATTCTTGACTGCATTACACGTCAGATTTGTGGATTGATTTTATTAAAATATTTTGCATCCAGCTCCTTCTGGCTTTTAGAGGAAAAACAGAAACCATCAAGCATTGGAAGGAAAATGATTGCTTTAGGATGCTATATTTATGAAATGATTTGAGGCACGCCAATGGTATGTTTAATATTTGGTTTTCTCTCTCTCTCTGGTAGGACTTGAGAATCATCTCCTGTGCTCATGAGTTTCATAAAGAGTGTGTCGACCCCTGGCTCCTACAACACCGTACCTGCCCACTGTGCATGCACAACATCATGGGTAAACTGCCTCAGGGTACATATGTATTTCTCCAATAATATTAGTATAGAGCTTGCAAGGCAGCACTGTATTGAAATTCCTCTTCTTTCTTTATCTTCTACTACCTCGTCCTGCTACTGGAGGACCGTTGTCCTGCAGAGTTCAGCTCCAACCCTAATTACACACACATGAACCAGCTAATCAATGCCATACTAAAGGATGCTAGAAACTTTCATTCAGGTGTGTTGAGGCAAGTTGGAGCTAAACTCTTCAGGACTGAGTTTGGACACCCCTGGATGTGTTCGCCCAAATCTTTTAAAAATCATCCTCATGTGACCTGATTTTCTTCTGTGAGCACAAAAGAAGATATTTTGAAGAAGGTCTCAGTGTTTGTTTGTCATTCAGTGAATGATGAGTGTACAGTGTTGTTTGAAATTTTAAAATACCTCAGTTTACACAATCCACACTATAACTCGGAGATGCCGTTTTTAAATGTATCCACTTGAGAGAACATCTTCAAATTGCTGTTTTCACTAGACAAAATGTTGTCTCAGTAAGGACAAAACGTAGAGAAAAAGATGTTTACATTTACCCTGGATTAATATGGACGTAGCCTCAGTAGACATGTTTTATGCTTTTCCTATCAAAGTTGTTTTTGAGCACCAAATGTCTTCCATCAGGTTCAGATCTGGCGTCCCGTCAGCCCCAAAGAAGTCGACTGCCGCCCCCTCCACAAGAGCACAGTCAGGCCTTCCTCCTTCCCCACCACTATTCAAACCAACGCCCTTACCCCCAACACCATGTCCCCTTTTCCCTACGGCATCACTACCCCCGCACCCCTGGACCTTTACCCCAATTGGGTCACTATGGAAACTCTCCCCCTCTTCATCCACGCACTCTCCGTTGCTTTCCCAGCAGACCATTGGGTGCTAGCTGTGCCTACCACCTTGCCCCGGATTCCCATCATGGACGTACGCACAGAACCGGCGGGCGCGGGTGTCGGACTGGGGGGCATCACTATGCGCCACCCAGACGGTCGTGTCACCGGTGCCCCGGAGGAGCGTTACGAAACGCTGCGGGTTCTTGTGTGCATCATTTGGCATCGTCAGTAAACCACGCGACTCAACAATTGCCGCGTGGTGGAGGCTCGCACGGTCGCCAAGATGATGGGAGCTGCTCTGGAGGGAGTTACCACACGGAGTGCAGCGGTTACCTTGCTGAGGGGCCGGCCAGCGACTCCAGCTCGGGATCGTGCCACGGCTCGTCCAGCGACTCCGTATTAAACTGTACGGATATCAGCCTGCAGGGCGTCTATGGCAGCTGGTCCACTTTTCGTAGCTCGCTCAGCAGCGACTATGACCCGTTCGTCTATTACGGACCGGGAAAAGCCCCACGCAGAGGGAGCATGGAGGCCACGCAGAGGCCTCGTTCCCTGGACTCTGTAGTGAATCCCGCCGGTGACGCCAATGCAGTTTGCTCAGAAGAGAAGCAGCAGCAGCAGAAAGTGGCCGTGTTCAGTCACGTTCACTATCACAGGCATAGACACCACTATTACGAGGACGGGGACCTCGGTCAAGGGCCCGGTCAAGGCTCTGACGAGGATCAGGGGGCCGTGTCCTCAGCTGGTGGCCCCTGTAATGCAACTAAAAACAAAGACTCCACTGGGTGTCAGGTACAGCACCAGTCTTGCCACTGCCCCAAAACGGACCTCAGTTCAAGGAGGGTTGAGGATAGAGCTCCGGACCCAGTTTCTTCCTCAGGCGCCTCTGTTATACTCCCCTCCCCTCCTTTAGCCTCTCCGTCCCTGTCCTGTTGCCACAAAGGCCCAGGGTGGACCACCAGACAGAAAGCAGCCGGCTGTCCCTTGGAAGCGCCTTCGCCGGTTGTTCACTTCCATCAAAGCTTGGATCTTCAGGATGATTGTAGCATTCATATCCACTACGGACAGGGAGCTGGAAGCTACTGCTGCACACCTCCACCAAATATGGCCCCCACGCTGCTGCCGGTGCCCCTGATCTTGGACTCGACTGGGATGTCCGACTGGCCGTGCTGTAGCGGGGCACATGTGGTGTGGCAGAAGCAGGTGCAACAGGCCCATTCGGAGCCTCAGCTTTTGGGCCCCACTTCTGAAATGGACAGACCCTTGTGTAGGGCCCATCACGGCCCCGGGGACGAACTTCCTACGGATATCTGTCTGTACTGCCAAACTCTACACAATAGTCAGGGTGAGTATGTGTGACTGTAGTGCAAGTAATTTCTATAGCAATCTAAGAAAAAAGACCCAAGGTCTAGCTAGGACCAAGGAGCAGGACCGGAGCACAGAACGTTTTAAATAATTTTTATTAGTACAGAATGACTAACGTTTCGACGCCCATGTGTCTTCTTCAGAGTCAAACAATCAATGGCAACGACTCTTTGACTATGAAGAAGACGCATGGACGTCGAAACATTAGTCATTCTGTACTAATAAAAATAATTTAAAGCGTTCTGTGCTCCGTTCCAGCTCCTTGGTCCTAGCTAGACCTTGGGTCTTTTTTCTTAGATTGCTGTGTCCTGTTCCGTGAGCACAAACAAGGCTGAAGCGCAAGTGACCCCTTTCTAATTTCTATAGGACTTTATACAGACTCAAAGCAGCTTCAGTTATAAACAAAAGAATAACAGAATCAGTGATGCAAATTCTGATGTAAAGCAGCTCTAAAAAGACAATAGTGTCATTTTTCTGCTCAAGTCAGTTTAGTATTAATTCAGTTCAGTTCAATAACTGTCTAAAGTTCATCAATTATGACACAAGTTCACTTCAGCTATAAGCAGCTCTACAGAACAGAAGACAATAGAGTCATTATTCAGCTTGAATCAGTTTAATGTTGATTCAGTTTAGTTCAATAACTGTAAAGTTAATCTATTATGAAGTTATGAAACAAGCTATAAGCAACTCTACAGAAGACAACAGAGTCGTTATTCAGCTCGAATAAGTTTAATGTCGAATCGATTTAGTTAAACAACATTGGCTGTTGCAAAATTAGTCTATTATGAAATGAAGTGTATTCAGCTATAAGCAGCTGTACAGAAGACAATAGAGTCGTTATTCAGCTCAACTTAGAATAGATTCAGTTTAGTTGGTAATAACTGTGTTAAGTTCATCTATTATGAAATAATGAAACAAGCGAAATAACGACTGTCTTCTCTAGAGCTGCTTATAGCTTGTTTCATAGTTTCATAATTGATGAACTTTACACAGTTATTGAACTAAACTGAATCAATACTAAACTGACTTGAGTTTAATAATGACTCTATTGTCTTCTGTACAGCTGCTTATACCTCAAGTCAGTTTAATATAATATTGCAAAATATGTCAATGAATCTGATTCAGCTATAAGACACTATATATAGTGTCAGTCAAATCGATAATATTACAGAATATTAAGTGTCTTTGCTTTGTATTGAATATTTTTGTATGTTTGCTCATTTGTGAAGATTATCTTAATGAACAAAACATGTAAGAATCACAGAGCTAATTTTTTTGCAATAATTGAAAGCCAATGAAAAATCTGATTGCCTTTTTGTTGAGGGAACTAGGAGGATGCCTAACTTACAGGTTGTCCTGCAAAAATACATAATTCCTCCAGCACTTAAAGAATCAGTTCACCTCAAAATGAACATTTCCTGATAATTTACTCACCCCAATGCCATCCAAGATGTTCATGTCTTTCTTTCTTCAGTGGAAAAGAAAATAAGTTTTTCGAGAAAAACATTTCAGGATTTTTCTCCACACAATGGACTTTAACGGTAACCAAATTGTTGAAGTCCAAATCAATGCAGTCTCAATGCACGATCCCAGCTGAGGAATAGTGTCTTATCTAGCGAAACCATCGCTCATTTTCTAAAAACACTAAAAATGTATATACTTTTTAATCACAATTGTTGGTCTTATGCTGGTCTGCGAGGCATTGCGTAATCACGTTGGAAAGGCCACGCTGGACGTAGGCGGAAGTAGCGTCCCATTCTTTACAAAGCGAACGTGCCAAGACTAATACAAACACCCTTTAACAAAAAAGGTAAAACAATGATTTCGGACGATTTTGAAGTTGGAGGAGAAAATGAGATGCTTCTCCACTCTAAACAATGGGGCGGTACTTCCGCATGACCTTTCCAATGTGATTACGTAATGCATCGCAGACCAACACAAGACAAACAATTGTGGTTAAAAAGTATATACATTTTTAGTATTTTTAGAAAATGAGCGATGGTTTCGCTAGATAAGACACTATTCCTCAGCTGGGATTGTGCAGAGCCCTTTAAAACTGCATTGAATTGGACTTCAACAATTTGGTTACCGTTAAAGTCCATTGTGTGGAGAAAAATCCTGAAATGTTTTCCTCAAAAAAAAATATTTCTTTTCCACTGAAGAAAGAAAGTCATGAACATCTTGGATGGCATTGGGGTGAGTAAATTATCAGGAAATTTTCATTTTGAGGTGAACTAATCCTTTAAGTGCTGGTTATAATCTGAATGTGCAAAGGTGCATAATGACAGTTTTCATTTTGCATAAACTATTCCTTTAATTCGAGGTTATGAAATGAGTTCTACATGTTTTTTCTTCTTGTTCCACAGGGTCAGAAGAAGAGTCTGGTGTTTGAGAAAGCTCTTCATCCTAAACTCCTCACGCTGCTACACAAGAGCCGAAATGGACAAAACTCTTCGGCGTTCTCTGTGTCTCTTTCACATGTCAAGTCTTCCAGATAATCTTCTGCAATATCAAACTGCATCACCCAGAATCTCCAGACCTCAGAATATCTTTCTAGCAAAGATTTATACAGATTTCATCAGCGATGATTAGATGGGTTTTCTACTCTCACTCTTACTAGCACATTTCTAATGGCAAAAACAAGTCAAGGTACTGTCAAGGTACTTTACCCTATACGGCCCAAATGTGACTTTTAATAGGCAAGCAATCGGTGTTAATTCAGGAAGTTATCAAAGGATCTGTGAGATGTGCATAAGAATGAGAGTGTGCTCAATCTTGATTTCTTCCTTTCCTTTGATTTAAAACAGGATTCATTTAGTACTTTCTCTAGTCTGAGAATTCCTTGGTTATCTTTGTTCAAACCCTTAAAGGTATAAACACGTCTATCCCTTATTTCATTGAGAATTATTCCTGATGTATGTACTCTATGCAAGAACGCAGACACTTCTAGCTACGCAAACTTGGATGTTGTGCACTAAAATCAGTCAGATTGCAATTCATACTGCAACAATGAGTGTAATCTATCTTGTTCTACAGTCAGGTTGACTACTATCATGCCGGAATCAAGTTAAACTAAAGGCTGGGATGTACTTCACAACTTTTGCTCAGATTTTTGCCCCGATTTGCAGTCTAGATGACTCGAAATGATAGGCACGGTGTCCGATTTCTTTTAGCCTAGAAGTCTAGATGCACCCTAGCGGCAGCAAAATGTATTTTGCAGCCAGTGTAGTCTAGCAACTCTCCGTTGGTTTTCGAGCTGGAAAAACCAAACTCTAGTCAGGCCAATCACATCGTGTATAGAGTTAGTGGGCGGGCTTAACATAATGACGGCAGAGATGTGACTGTTCCGCGTGATTTCCTGCTACTTGAAAACAAAGAAGATGACGGCTTCTGCTGGCGAACAGCGTCTTTCAAATCGGCTTTGGCCTCGACTCTGGAGGACTTGGAGTTTAGAGAACGTCACTTAAGTCATTCTTAAAAAAGGAAGGAGTTTTGCCGACCGGATACGGCAAAAGTTTAATATATCAACTAGCTCCGCTGGTGTGATTTCTTCAGAAACTCTAGCCACTGATTCTTCACATGCTCGTCTCTGGGCAGTGTAAAAGAGGTCGTTTTTGATTCGCACCTCAGAACACATCGTCTTGTTGTCGACATGATGTTTTCAAGTTTTCACTGGTGTCTGCGCGCGCAATGAGTCGGCGCGGCCAATTTGATAATTTTTCGTCTTGACATCACAACGAAAAAGAAAATGACTCATTGGAAAAACGATTCATTAAATTGACTCATACTTTTGAGAGACAATAACTTTTTTTACAGTGAACTTTCATATATAAAACTTTGCAGGATGTTTTTCTTCACTTAGATCTATGTTACACACTACATGAAAGGTAATTTTCAATATTCCATAATAGGTGCCCTTTAAAATCTGTTCAAATTTTAAAATTTGTGAAGTGTATTCCAGCCTTCAATCAAACTGTTGACATTTAAACTGAGGATTTTTCAGTCGTAAAGGCCCACATTTGACAAGAAAATACAATTTAAGTCTTCCTACTTTCTATTTAATTTCACATTGTAGTGTGCAATTTCTGAGTGATTTTTTTTTTGTTTTCAGTGTGCCTAAAAAAACAACATACAATTTGAAGCTGACTCTATCACCGCACCACAAGTACTAAGCATAAGCAATGAAACTTGAGTGTTTGCAATGCACTGTCTGTGCATTTCCTTCAGTGTTTGCGTCCTTGCATAGAGTTGTTTTCAGGCTTTAGCGTTTAATACTCTCCGTGCATTCATTAGCTCACCGCACCTACTGGCTGATTATTAACTCTTTAGTTATTGCAAGGCCACACGCCCCTTCCATTTTACTTGTCAAAAGCCAGACGTAAGCCTTTAACTGTGATGTGTTGGGCTGCGTTCAAACATCAGGCCTGGTTTTCCTGCACTACCTCAGATAACCAATCAGCAAAGGCCTGTTAGCGAGACGGTACTTCAAAGGTACGTGTGCGTCCGTCGACCTCTCGTTCCCTCTGACAGATATTAACTCAGAGGAGCGATAGGGAGCTTCACTTCACATCATCTGTCCTTGGAAAGAAGCATTTCAGTGAGGTTTCAGGGTCTCGGTTTTGTTAATTCAAAAATGGCAGCTGTTATTTACAAATGTTTGTGTCTCTTATTTTTTTAATTTTGCTTGTCAAAACTAAATGAATTGACTGAATATATTTGGGGAAAGTTGTGAAGATTTTGTTTTGTTTTCTGTTTTGCTTCATTATTTTGGTCTGTGTTTGGGCTGAGAAGGACTACATTTCCCAGAATGCTTTGCTTTCACCTATTCATAGTCCCTTAAAGGGACACTCGCATTTCATAGAAAGTAACCAGCATACAAGCTTACCAAAAGTGCCTCTGTATCCCATGAAATGAACACTTCATGAAGTTTACTTTACACATTAATGTAGCCTGCTGTCATGTTCGTGGCAATACCAGCCAATGATGTATCAACACTTATCTTTATTCTGTTACCTTGAAATCAATTTAAAAGCAACCCTTTAAAGGAATGGTCCGGGTTCAAAACGAATTAAAACTAGCAACAGTATCTGCTGGAAATATACAGGTTTTGAACCTGAAACATTATTTTAAGTAAAGAAAAGGAAACACTGGAAATCTTGCCATGACAAACAACCTGAATGTTTTTTTATTTTCTGTCAGTAAATGGTCACTTTGGTCGAAGGTCACAAACACACTCACATCCCTCGAGTCTTTTTAGCTTCATACGCTCACAAATGCTGCTTTTCATCTGAATGAAACTGAATCCCAAATTAAAAATATAAATAAGACAAAATATAATGAATCCCAGTTTATCGGGTTCACACACCTTATGAGTTTCAATGACTCTTCCGGTTGTTCGTGTTGCAGATTTTTGGAGAATATTGCAGTTTTAAAGAGCAATTTATTTACCTGTTAACTGTCAACCCCCTTTTTTTAGCATATCTGAACTTAAATTATTGTAATTCATGAATCTTATTAAATATTATTGCTGAAAGCACTTCAACCCTGAAGACTAATCAATATATCTAACCAAGTTGTGCTCCAAATTTGAAGTTGATATCACAAAAAGTTAAGATGCACCGATATGAAAATTTTGGCCGATAACCGATAATTCTTCATATTTGAAAGCTGATAACCGATATATATTGGCTGATAAATCGAAATCCAAGTTTTTATATCATTTTTGAGAACCCGATTACAAAAACAAAAGTTTCACCATTAAAATCCATATCTCAAACACACAATTATACGAATGTTCTCGTTATAGTTTTATGTAGCCGATATGACAAACTTGTATTGCACTTCACCGTATTTTCCTTTTTTGAAGTGATTTCAATCATCAAAACTATCATGTTGAACAGTGCGCATCTGTAGAGTCTCAACTGAAGGAAATAATCCATTATTTATCGGCTTTAATATATCGGCCAATTTTTCTTATCGGGCTGATAACGATAACATAATAAATGAGCATGTATCGGCAGATACCGATATGGTTGCCGATATATCATGCATCCTTCACAAAAAGGCTGTAAAAAAAACATTTCCATTGTAATTTTACAACGGATTTCACATGATGAATTTTGAGTGTAAAGCTTTCGAATGATACCTAATTTTTTATCTAAATCAAAATGATCTATAGGGAAAAAAGGCAAAAGCAAAGCAGCGGGACACTGACAGTTAACAGGCTACGCATTTTAGAGATACTACTATAGAAATGCTTTGATTTCCATGGAAAATGTTATTTTAAAATGTCCTTGTATTTCCATGAGTAGTTGCAACCCGGTTGAGTTACACTGTACCATAATGACAGTAAACTTTTAACCAAAGATAAGAATGAACCGATATTCTCATTAAGTGACAGTGAATTTTGAAACCATAACATGATGAACAAACTACATTCTCCTGATTTTCTTTTGACTCAATAGCAAGTAAACACAACTATTGCCACCAACTACGGTATAAACGCATCGTTCTCACACAGATTAACATGCAAAGCTCTCGGCTTTATCTAGAAAGGATGCAAACAGCACTTTGCCTTGGAAGAAAATATGCATGTGATTCAAAGCAAACAATCGAAGCACTATGTAACTGCAAGTTATGGAAAATCAATGAAATGTCACTAAACGTTGAGGATGTTTTTTGTTTTTTTTCTCTCTCTATCTTTGGTCTTTGTGTTGGTTGTATTGTTCATACGGTCTCTTTTCCACAGAGAATCAATTAAAACTGCCTTTTTTTAACAGAGCTAAATCCCTTCAGATATCAAGGGATATGCCAGTATATGTTCAATATTTTGTGTAAAAAAAAAAAAGAAAGACAAAACAGTTATAAGATAAAGTGTTGTATTTTATATATAATAGAACATTTCAATGGTATGTCACTAATATATTTATTTACTAATATATTTATCCATTTTTGTCCAGGTCTGAGAAAATGTTTAAAATGTTATTTTCTCACTTTTGGAATGATATTCTTTATGAAACGTACAGCTGCCATTATAGATGTATAAACCTGGCATCATTCCGATTATATACAAATAAATTATTTTGAAATAAAAATACAGAGAATGTGATGTTTGTTTTATTTATTTATTTATTTATCTATTTATTTAAAAAAAAAACTAGGGAGGGGGGCGGGGGTGATCATCAACATTAAGGCCCTTGGTTAATACATGTTATTTAAAGTTTTAATAGAAATGTTATTGTCAATAGTTACTTTTGTTGGGCTGTTGGAAATTGAGCCTTTCACTTTTGAAGCCTTATACACCATTGACAGATGAGGTCATTAAAATTACACTGGTATGATAGTTATGAGCTTATATTGCTTAAAGTATATTTGAGACTATAGACTATATAGATCTGACTATGTGAGACTATAGACTATATAGATCTGACTATGTGAGACTATAGACTATATAGATCTGACTATGTGAGGCTATATATAGACCATATAGATCTGACTATGTGAGGCTATAGACTATATAGATCTGACTATGTGAGGCTATAGACTATATAGACCTGACTATGTGAGACTATAGACTATATAGATCTGACTATGTGAGACTATAGACTATATAGATCTGACTGTGAGGCTATAGACTATATAGATCTGACTATGTGAGACTATAGACTATATAGATCTGACTATGTGAGGCTATAGATAATATAGATATGCCTATGTGAGACTATAGACTATATAGATATGACTATGTGAGACTATAGACTATATAGATATGCCTATGTGAGACTATAGACTATATAGATCTGACTATGTGAGACTATAGTTTGAATGAATCTCTATTCTTCACACACACATTGACATTACAGTCCAGAACTCTTTCAGCATTATCCTGAACATTATATAAGCATTAGTTTCATGTGTTATTGAACAGAAGAGAAGCTCTCGGTGGAAAACACACATCTGAGATTTTCCCGACAAAAACGTCCCGAGTCCTAAACATAAAAATCAGTCGACAGGCTTTCAGAGACAAACTAGGAAGTCGGGGAAAGGCTCGTTTTTTAAGTTTCGTTACAAACTGTTCACACACAAAAGTGATTAATACATGAAAATCTTACATATAGCCCCTTTAAGTTTTTATTTTAATTCTAACATTAATTTTTTTTCAAGCAGTCATTTTTGTTTATTGTTTTGTTTTTCATTTTAGATTTAGTTAACTATAACAACCCTCACATGTCTTAGAAATAAATGATTAACCCATTTGACTCGTGGATGTACAGTAGCTGATGAATGTTAAAGAAAAAGATACAGATACATTATGCGTTACATTCTTTATTGTTGCACGTTAACTGATGCTCTCGTATTATTCTTTCACTCCAGTGTGAGTAAAGCATGTTTCTGCAGATGTGTGTGTGTGTCAGTGAAACTTCTTCGGGATGCCCTGGCTCTCCGGTGTGAGAACCGTGAGGTTTCCTCTGGCGTCCTGGTCCTTCTCAATGGCCTCGAACAGAGATTTGAAGTTTCCAGCTCCAAAACCCTTGAGGACAAGAAGACAGAGAATCACAGCTTTAACACATGCATTCTTATGATGGGAAAAATCAATGAGAATTAGAGTCAGATGAAATATGTAATCAGCTGTTGAATTAATGTTATGAAGTAGAAAAACTGAAACAGTATGTTCTTGTAAAACTTTGAAAACTCATTTTTTTAGGAATGCACGATATATCGGCCACCATATTGGTATCGGCCAAATATATTAAAGCCGATAAATTATGGATTATTTCCTTCAGCTGAGACACTTCAGATGCGCACTGTTCTTCATGATGGTTTTCGAATTGCTTGAAATATGATTGAAATCACTTCAAAAAAGGAAAATACAGTTAAATGCAACACAAGTCTGTCATATCGGCTACATAAAATTATGGGAAAATCATTATAATTGTGTGCTTGGGACATGGATTTTAATGGTAAGGCTTAAAATTATACAAAAACTTGGATTTAGATTTATCGGCCAATATATCGGTTGTTCATATGTTCATGTTCATAATGCATAATGTTCATTATATGCATAATGCATAGCATCGCTACTTTAAAAAATATATATATATCTACCAACTCATCGCTTTCCTTTACCAATAATCCACAGTGTTTTGATTCTAATTGTTGGTGTCATTGGGTTCATTTTCTTGCTCTGTTTGAACTTTTTAAGACAGTGAAGCCTCTTTAGTGTGGTTTAGATAGAAATGTCTTATCTTTAGGCATTTCCTTCACTTCACAAGCTTTAAAAACGCCCCTAATAAAACTATGGGCCTGTTCATACAGGTTGTCAGAGCTCAGACTCAAACTCAATACTGTAACTGTGTTTACTAAATACAGACAACACATTTATTCCAACATGACATCATGACTTTTGCGTAAACATACACGCCACTTTCAAGTCAAGTGGCGTGTTATTTATACGCATTTTGAGCTATCCGCGTGTATGCGTGTATATCTACGCCGTTATGTCCGAGTTATTCCGCGTGTACACGCCGTTAAAAATCCGAGCGAAATAAAGCGAAATTTTGATATACATCTGGGGGAGCGATAGTTTTCTTACTAGGATGGTAGGGAAAGACTTATAAATGGTATTAACCAGTGACGGGTAGGTTTAGGGACGGGATTGGGTTAGGTCATATATTTATATATACAGTAATGTAACGTTAAGTCAACGGCGTTCATAAACACGCTGAAAAGCGATTTTGCGTGTTGATAGCACGCCAAAAATGGAAATACGAATTGGCGTGTCATACATACGCAGTTTCATGAGATCAGTCTGTTTATTCTCATTCAGTTTATTTTATCTGACACACGATCAACTGCACTGCGCATGTCAAAACTTTCCCGAACATTCACGTTCGCTGTTCCCATAAACACTTTTTATGCCATCTCCTAATTGTGGATATTTGCAATATTTATATGTATGTTGTTTGTTGTGGTTTATTGTTGCATCTGTGGGGTTTTAAAGGGATAGTTCACCCAAAAATTAAAATCCTGTCATTAATTACTCACCCTTTTGTCGTTCCACACTTTTAAGACTTTCATTCATCTTCAGAACACAAATGAAGATATTTGTAATTAAATGTGAAAGATTTGTATCACCTCTAGTGAAAGTCAATTCATCCAAAACTCTGATGCTTCAAAACGTTCATAAAGAGATTGTAAAATAAATCCATAAGAATCGAGTGGTTTAATCCAGTCTTCTGAAAAGACACGATCGCTTTACGTGATAAACAGATTTAAAGAGCCTATATGCAAGATTTTCATGTATTAATTACTTTTTTATTGACGATGCATGAACAGCTCGTCTCGGGACGTTTTTAGCGCAGGAAAATCTCAGATGTGTGTTTTCCAGCGAGAGCTTCTCTTCTGTTCAACGACACGTGAAACTAATGCTTATACAATGTTCAGGATAATGCTGAAAGAGTTCTGGACTGTAATGTTAATGTGTGTGTGAAGAAAAGAGATTCATTCAAACTATAGTCTCACATAGTCAGATCTATATAGTCTATAGTCTCACATAGTCAGATCTATATAGTCTATAGTCTCACATAGTCAGATCTATAAAGTCTATAGTCTCACATAGTCAGACCTATATAGTCTATAGTCTCACATAGTCAGGTCTATATAGTCTATAGCCTCACATAGGCAGATCTATATAGTCTATAGTCTCACATAGTCAGGTCTATATAGTCTATAGTCTCACATAGTCAGGTCTATATAGTCTATAGTCTCACATATTTAGATCTATATAGTCTATAGTCTCACATAGTCAGACCTATATAGTCTATAGCTTCACATAGTCAGATCTATATAGTCTATAGTCTCACATAGTCAGACCTATATAGTCTATAGCCTCACATAGTCAGATCTATGTAGTCTATAGTCTCACATAGTCAGATCTATATAGTCTATAGTCTCACATAGTCAGATCTATATAGTCTATAGCCTCACATAGTCAGACCTATATAGTCTATAGTCTCACATAGTCAGATCTATATAGTCTATAGTCTCACATAGTCAGATCTATATAGTCTATAGTCTCACATAGTCAGACCTATATAGTCTATAGTCTCACATAGTCAGATCTATATAGTCTATAGTCTCACATAGTCAGATCTATATAGTCTATAGCCTCACATAGTCAGATCTATATAGTCTATAGTCTCACATAGTCAGACCTATATAGTCTATAGCCTCACATAGTTAGATCTATATAGTCTATAGTCTCACATAGTCAGATCTATATAGTCTATAGTCTCACATAGTCAGACCTATATAGTCTATAGCCTCACATAGTCAGATCTATATAGTCTATAGTCTCACATAGTCAGATCTATATAGTCTATAGTCTCACATAGTCAGATCTATATAGTTATAGTCTACAAGTAGATCAATAGTCTCAAATATACTTTATAATCAAACTATCATAACTGTGATTTTAATGAGCTCATCTGTCGCTGCTGCAAACATCTCCACATCTCTATGATCAGACATCAGACATCCCAAGTCTTCCGGAAGTTTCGGGAGTCTCCCGCATGTTGATAGCGTCTCCCTGATGCCCCCAAATTAGTTCAAATCTCCCAGAATCTAGAGCGCGCGGCGCATGCGAGACAGAACATACTGCGTGCATAACATACATAGTGCGCGCACGGCAGAGAGGGAGAGAGCGAGAGACGTCTCTGTCGTGCGTGCGCTATGTATGTTATGCTCGCAGTATAGTCAACAATCCAGTCAGCTACTACTCTCTGGCGCCGCCATCTTTGTTTTGGGTCTGACGAATCGACGCGCATATTTTGCGTCGACGTATTTTTTGCGTCGACTTCATCGATGACTTCACGCGTTGTCCCAGCCCTACTTCTAAAGGATTGAAACTTGCCGGCCCCGAAAAGTTATTAAAGACATCGTTAAAATAGTCCGAGTGACTACAGTGACTCAATCTTAAGTTTATCAAGCGACGAGAGTACTTTTTGTGCGCAAAAAAACAAACAAAAATAACGACTTTATTTCAACTATTCTTTTCCTTTCTCTGTGGGCCTCGAGATAGTTCACGTAGTGTAACAGCGCAGCGCTTCTGTGTTGTACGTCACACGTAGGCTCACTATTGGCCGACGCTGGTCATGTGTGTGATGCGTGTGACGTACAACACAGATGCAATGATTTCTTTAATAACTTTTCTGGGCCGGCAAGTTTCAATCCCGTAGAAGCCTATGGAGGAGTGATCCAGCTCTCAGATTTAATCACAAATATCTTAATGTGTCCCGAAGATGAACGAAAGTCTTAAGGGGTTGGAACAACATGAGAGAGAGTAATTACTGACAGAGTTTACATTTTTGGATGAACTATCCCTTTAATGTCAGACTCACAGAGTGGTTGTGCCTCTGGATGACCTCCAGGAAGAGCGTGGGTCTGTCCTGCACGGGTTTGGTGAAGATCTGTAGCAGGTAACCCTGATCGTCAAAGTCTACTAAGATTTTCAACTCCTGCATTGGATGAAAAAACAAAAAAAAACATTCAAATACATTCGTTTATTGAACAGAACACAGCATCATATCCCGACGGGAGTCTTGGTTTCTCGGACCTGCAGTGTTTTAAGGTCCTCCTCCACCTTGATCTTGGCCGTCTTCAGGTTCTGTCGTAGGATTTCATAGTAGTTATCAGGAGCCGACAGGAACTCCATCCCTCGAGCTCGGAGGTTCACAATCTGATTCATAAGGACAGAGTTTCATGTTTTGTGTTTTACTTTATTTTGTTCTAACAGGAATGAAGTCATATTGAGAGGAGCCGTACAGCTTGGATGATGTTGGACGTGTTCAGGGCTATATGCTGCACTCCGGGTCCTCCGTTGTAGTCAATATACTCCTTTACAAACGAAAAAAGAGAATTATAGCAGTAATATCAACACTTACTATAGATTTCAAATTATTAAATGTTTCAGTTAAAGGTTTCAGAATTCCGAGATAATTTTTCACAGAATTTTTTTTTGCTCTGTTTTTCTGAATTAACGAGTTAATTATCTCAGAATTCCGAGATCATTTTTCATGGAAAAAAGTTTTTGCTCTGTTTTTCTGAATTAATGACTTAAATATCTCAAAATTATGAGTAACTCATTGATTCAGAAAAACTGTGAAAAAAATGTTTTTCAAGAACAATTCTCTCATAATTCTGAGATAATTAACTCGTTAATTCAGAAAAACAGAGCAAAAACTTTTTTTTTCATGAAAAATGATCTCGTAATTCCGAGATAATTAACTCGTTAATTCAGAAAAACAGAGTCGATTTTTTTTCCTCAAGTGAATGCAATACGCTTCCGTAGGAATTAGCAAATGCTTGCGAATTTAACTTATGTGCAAAATTGGAATATTGCATAAAACATTTGAAAATAAAGCACCGTTTCCATCCATTGAGAACAAAATCGTCATTTCCAGATAAAGTGGCGCTAAATATCAGAAAAAAATGTAAGTTGCTGCAGTAGGAGAAGCCACTGTAGTAGGCTATATGATAAATGACTTACGATACGCAATAATAAATACGCATGCCTTTCAGATTCTGTGAAACGAGATCAATCCGCTGGTTGGTCCAGTTATGCCGTCCCATCTCGCAAAATCACATGACTTTTGTTGATGCACATCAATGAATTCATCAGTTTATGCACATTTTAAAACAATTATCTGACTCATTTGGCGTTCTCATCCTGCATTTTTTAATGCGATATCCCAAAATGCACATAAAAATAGGTGGATGGAAACCGCTAAAGATAATCTGATTGTTGGATGCCACAGTTTACAATCAGATCTCCCCAAATACTGTCTCTATATATGTAATCCAAAAATGGCGGAATTAAACTCTAGATGGCACAGTCTGATCGATCCTTTACATGCAATCTGCAAGCAATCACATCATTGCCGCATCGGACGAGCTGATTGGCTTCTGCTGATCCTACAGCCAATGAGATTGCTTGCTCGATATTTAAATAATCTGGTTGAGTGTTTGCTGTAAACTGGTCCTGTAGCGCCATCAGAGTTTCTCTGAACCCCTCCTCCTCCCCAGCTCCACCCGCCTACATCTGCTACAGGATTCATTTACAACAGTAACTTATTGCAAGTATTTATTTTCAGTATACAGTAATAAATTTCAGAATTTTATTGTTAGTTTTACAACTAATAATAATAATAATACTAATATTCTGGTCAAGTTGTGCAGCCATATAATACTTTAAAAAAAAATAACATAACATTAAACATTTTATGTTTACCTGCATGTCATTTGAACATTTAACAAAATCAGAGAACCATGTAATTATTA
>CM070820.1:50466232-50493732 GCA_036326025.1 Chrosomus eos | reverse complement strand
TTGTCCTGTCTGATGGCGTGAGACACCAGTTCTCTGCTGCCCGTCTCCAGACCTTTATACGCCAGCTGGCTCGAAGCCAAACTTATCGCAGTAGAACGCCGCGGCCTAGATCAACAAGAGAAACACACAGATGCTTATCAGACAAGATAATCAAAAGAAGTTCAAAATCCTAAAATATCTGTTAGAAAACAACATATAAAATTAATTCAGTCTAAACAAGCAGACAAATATCGAATTCTAGGGTTGTTGGCTCAGTTTTGATACTGTCATGTTTAACGGGTTAATTTTTATTTAAAGGGATAGTTCACCCCAATATCTAAACTCTGTCAGTAATTACTCTCCCTCATGTTGTTCAACCCCGTAAGACTTTCGTTCATCTTCAAAACACAAATGAAGATATTTATGATTAAATCTGAGAGCTGGGTCACTCCTCCATAGGCTTCTAAGGGATTGAAACTTGCCGGCCCAGAAAAGTTATTAAAGCAACACTATGTAATATTTTTTTACCTTAAACTAATGTTTCCAAAATCGTATCAGTGGTTCATCAAGTCTTAACAGGGTGAAAGGCACTTCTGCCATCGCCTGACGGGTCTGTGTCGCTTTTACTGGCACTACTGAACTTCGGGGTTCAGGTAGTAACCCAACCACAAAAAGAACTACAAAATTCGACTGCTTTACGTCAAGCGCTACCAGGGCCGGACTGGGACACAATTTCAGGCCGGGAAATCCTACACCCATCCAGGCCATCCTATGTACGCAAATAAAATTTAGAAACACTACAACCCTGTTTTTTCCCCCCTAAATTACATTTATTTCACAGTATGACCATAACATAAAAACATAAACAACCAACCTAGAAGTAAAGCAAATGTATGCATCATCTTTCATGTCAAATTCTTGCATTTGATCAATAAATTCAGTTATAATAATAATACACTATAGGGCTGTTACCCATCAAATTAAATAAGGTGCACTGCAATTACAACTGCAATAAATAATGTTATGAGATTGATTTTTTAAATAAGTGACTGTCTTAATTAGGGAGTCATTCATACAAAAGATTCGTTCAAAACGCTGAATCATTCAGTAACAAAACACCGCGCTGTACCTTTGGAAATATTGTTTGTGTCTAAAATGTAAGTAACTTAATAATAAATATGAACTACGCTAGTTGTTTATTGAACAATAAATTCAATGTAACATTTTCAATCGTGATTCAGCAAAACAAACAGCTAGCTCCCTGTGTTATGTTAAACTCGATCATGTTATTAAAAAAAAAAACTATTCGAATTTTTACCTCAGTACATTTCTTCTGTGAGTTTTCTGTGTGCTGTTTCACTCATTTGTTTTAATTTCCGCCCGAATGTAACGTTAGACAGGCGCTGCCGCTTAAATTTGCTAGCAGTTGTTCAATACTAAATTAACGAAGAAAAAAGTACATATTTACAGATTAAACTGACCTGCACTTGATGAACAGGCCAATAATTTTGCAATATTTTGCTGATTCTTCTTGGAGTCCTTTCTTTTTCTTTGTCCTTTCCCTCTCTGCTCCACCTGGCCGTTATCTCTCCATCATCGGGTGCAGCCAGCTCGCATTTTCTGTTTAACCGTTTGGTTGAGGCGTAAAGTCGAATCGTAAAGTCGTAGCCTTGCCAGTCAAGACTTACAGATTCATGATTTTGTTTATATATTATTATTATTAATATTAATAATATTTTAATTGAATGACGAATTTGAAAATGATCACTGGTAAAGTTAACAATATAAAAAAATAAAATAAAAAAAACGCTGGCTGGCAGCAGGCCAAATTAGTCGCCAGGCCACCGGGAATTGTCCCGGTGCTCCCGATGGCCAGTCCGGGCCTGAGCGCTACAGTCATTATTTCGTTTGTCTTCGTTTCTGATGTCGCAATACATCATCCTTTCATGAAATCATGTAACATACTCTACCTTGTCAGTGGACATCGTTCATTCTAAAGCCGGTGCTGGATAAACAGCGAGCGTGCGTGCGACGGTAGGCTAAATTATTGACAGCGGCAATGGACAATTTTGTTTCCAACCAGTAGGGCGACCGAAGAGGAAAAGTTACTTGGTGTTGCTTTAAAGACATTGTTAAAATAGTCCGAGTGACTACAGTGGCTCAATCTTAAGTTTATCAAGCGACGAGAATACTTTTTGTGTGCAAAAAACAACAAAAATAACGACTTTATTCAAATATTTCCGTTAAAATATTTGAATAAACTTGAGATTGAGCCACTGTCCTCACTTGGACTATTTTAACGATGTCTTTAATGACTTTTCTGGGCTGTCAAGTTTCAATCCCTTGGAGGAGCCTATGGAGGAGTGACCCAGCTCTCAGATTTAATCACAAATATCTTCATTGAACAACATGAGGGAAAGTAATTACTGACAGAATTTACATTTTTGGGTGAACTATCCCTTTAAGTCATAAAAAGTGAATTAAAACTGGATCCATAAAAGGATCACATGAAGGATCCCTATAATCTTCTATATAGAACATTTCCGTCTATGAATGTAACAAGACAACAATATACTATTAGGGTACAAATGAGCACAAACTATTGGTTAATATGTAAACCTATTTCAGCCGAGATGAACTATTGCATCACTCTTAGATTAACATCACATTATTGATCACATCTTCAGAGAAGCGTTCGTCATCTGCATTAGGAATGTCACTTTAAAACAAGTGAAAGCTACTTTATAACAATTAAACTGTGCCAACAAATGTATATTCAGTGCAGTAATCTTACAGAAACGCTTTTATTTAAACCTTAAGCTTTGCATCAAAGAATCTTTACTAAGGTATCCAATACAAAACTATAATTCCTGAAAATCTTTTTTTATTCAGAGAAAGTGCAAAATTATCATGTTTTACAGTCAAAAAACAGTCATAACTTCTGTATTCAAACAGATTGATGATATTTTAGTAACATTGAGATACTTACTGTTTTTTTAAATGTCTGGTTTATATTATTTTTTATTTCAATTTTAGTTATTTCAGTAAATCGAGTTAGAGTAAATGTTTATTTATGGTCTTAATTTTATAAATTGTTTTTATACTATTTACGGTTTCATTTTTATAACTATAATAACTCAGTAAACTCACCTGTTTGGCGTTTCCCACCCAGAACCTCACATGGTGAAACTTTAAAAATTTCCCTCTCTCTGGCTGCAATAGAAAAACAAAATAAAAATACATCAAATATAATACATTGACCAAAATAAGCTATTATATAGTTTTGTTGGTCACACTTTATTAGGGTCCAATTCTCACTATTAAATACTTCTGCCTCAGTAAACTCATAATAACTGCTTATTAATTGTTAGTGAGGTCATTGTTAAGTTTCTGTATTATAGGATTAAGAAATGTAGAATAAGGTCATGCAGAATAAGGCATTAATATGTGCTTTATAATAACTAATAAACAGCTAATATCCTAGTAATATGCATGATAATAAGCAGATATTAATAGTAAGAATCGGACCCTAAACTAAAGTGTTACTGTTTTGTTATAGTTTAAAGTCATGTTACCTTCTCTCCTTTATCAGTGTATGAAGTCTAAAGAGAGAACACACATTATTTAATATTTATCAAACAATTATACAATCATACAAACATTCAGAAATTTAATTTCAGAAAACTTTATGACAAGACAATATGCATTTTTATTGGCATTGAGGATTTCATGAAGAATCTTTAACATTCATGTAATTTTTCTATTACAGTAAAGCTTCTTATATAGCGGGAAAAGGTTCTTTAGATATTTTAAATATTCTTCACTCTAAGAAACAACTTTAGTTATTTTAAGAATTTTTCACTGAAATGTTAATAAACACGCATTTCTGCATCACAATTTTATGACCATAAATGAATGAAAATATTGAATATTAATCTGTTTGATGTAAATGCAGTGCACGGGACTCACCATGTCGAAGTTCTCATGGGGTTTGTGGGACAGAAGATCTGTCGTACACACACACACACACACACACACACACACCTGCTGTTTTATGTGTGTCGATCACTGGACCGCAGGTTCAACAACCCTTCAGTCTCATCCAGCCAGAAGAGCGTCTGCACACACACCCTCTCCGGCCGACACACACACACACACACACACACACACACACCTCTATCGCTTAAAGGACGTCATTTGATGCCTTTTATCTGCTATAGCGCAAATATATTGTGACACTTTTACTGTAATATCCAATAATATCCAAACTTCCCCTTGCCTAAATTACCTTACTTGAAAACAGCACTTTATATATCATATATAGCACTGAAATTGCACTTAAACTGTATATCACTGAAAACAGCACTTTATATATATATATAGTACTGAAAATGGCACTTATATATCATGTATAGCACTGAAATTCACTTATATATCATATATAACACAGAAAATAGCACTTTATATAGCACTGAAATTGCAATTATCATATAGCAGTAGAATATGACTTATATATCATGTGAAATATGACATATATCATATATAGCACTGACAATAACACTTTATATAGCATATAAAGTATGAAAATAACACTATAGCACTAAAATTGCAATTATACATCATATATAGTACTGAAAATTATATATCATATATAGCAGTGAAATATGACTTATATATCATGTGAAATATGACATATCTCATATATAGCACTGACAATAATACTTTATAAATCATATAAAGTATGAATATAACACTATATATAGCACTAAAATTGCAATTATACATCATATATAGTACTGAAAATAGTACTTATATATCATATATAGCAGTGAAATATGACTTATATATCTTATATAGCACTGAAAATAACACTTTATATATCATATATATAGCACTGAAAATAAAACTTTATATATAATATATAGCAGTGAAATATGACTTATATATCATATATAGCACTAAAACACTTTATATATCATATATAGCACTGGAAATAACACTTTATATATCATAGCACTGAAAATAACACTTTATATATCATATATAGCACTGAAAATAAAACTTTATATATAATATATAGCACTGAAAATAAAACTTTATATATAATATATAGCACTGGAAATAAAACTTTATATATCATATATAGCAGTGAAATGACTTATATATCATATATAGCACTAAAACACTTTATATATCATATATAGTATGAATATAACACTATACAGTGTTTATATACCACTAAAATTGCAATTATACATCATAAATAGTAACCTACTGAAAATAGTACTTATATATCTCATATAGCACTGAAAATAACACTTTATATGTCATATAATATACTGAAAATAACACTTTATATGTCATATAATATACTGAAAATAACACTTTATATGTCATATAATATACTGAAAATAACACTTTATATGTCATATACTATACTGAAAATAACACTATCATATAGTACTGAAAATAGCACTTATATATCATATATAGCAGTGAAATATGACATATATCATATATAGCAGTGAAATATGACTTACAAATAAACTTAAATATGACTTCCATATATAGTTCCAAATTACCAAATTACAATACTGTTTTATTATGATGCACGTCCAAAAACATGCTCGCCTTTCTCCAGTGCAATGCTTTTGCGATGTAATAAGATAATTCCTCTCATCTCATATATTTTCCTTCACCGTGTCTCTTTCAGGGCTCTGTATGACACGTGTTGTACACTGTACTACACACAGTGTAGTAGAAAATGTAGGTTGCATAAGTAATATAAACTCCAATATGATGTACATGTTGGAGAATACATGGATAATGATTCTGGGATTGTCAGAGTACCTTCACTTGTACATTAGAGGGCGATGTTGGATCATTACATGGTTCCGCAACGAAGCTTCTAGAAATCTGACATCTGACATTTTGACAAGATTGCTCATTTTTGACATTGGCTTTTATCAATGCCGTTCAGATACTGATCTCAGAAGAGTTTACACTGATTCCCTTTCCAGTTTCATTTGGTCAATTAAAAAATCCATTAAAGCATCTCTTTTTTTTTTTTTTTTTTTGAAATTATCATCTGACTGGATAGTAAAATAACGTAAAGCAAAGGGCAGATATCAGATGAGGAAACCCGAGCTCATTAAACAGCATTCAGCCACTTTCTCATGTTTAGATGGTTTGGACCAAAAAGGAAATGTTACCCAGAATAGGCATAATGCCAAAAAGAGAGACGGAATAAGAAAGTGTTTTTTGACCTCGTATCTAAGGACACTGAAGGACTAAAACTGCCTTGACCCATAAAGCTTACATTTCAACATCATGACGATATGAAAAAAGAGGCGAGAAGTCATATGACTGATAACAACCCAGAAATGCTGATGTAGTCGTGGGCGGGGCTCTGCTCAGCCAATCACCAGCCAGCATTCTTTACTACATTAATGACACAAGTTACGATACACTTGAATGAAATTAGGTTTCTTACACTCTTTGATAGAGATAGATAGAGAGATATCCACTTCATATAGTTCCTATCATGGGATCGTTTTATATAGGCTAGGCCTACTCTTAAATTATTCATTGAGTTTGAGTTTATTTGAGTGAAATCTGAGGAACTGAAGGAGTCTGGGTTTGTGTTGAAGGCATTTGATGTCAGACTGCCAATCTGCGATTAAAGCCTGAAGCCGGAGCAGAAATAGCCCAGATCTAACAGCATAAACACATGCAGCGATGGGTTAGGTTGGGTCAGGTAACACACATGATACCGCATCACTTCAAGTCTTCAAGTTAATGAGACTGATCATCTTTGAGTTCTTGTCTTCAAATGTGTTTGTTCACAGTTAATGATCAGCTGCACTCTTTATGTGTTTAAAGAACAGTAACCCAGGCGTGCCAAGATCAGCATCACATTATTTACATGTTTTATTATTGCATTATAAAACCATTAAGATTAGCATATGTTAACTCTCTCTAACTGTAGATTAAACAGGGTTGTGAAATACTTTTTGTGTGTGTGTGTGTGTGTTGTGTGTGTGTGTTGTGTTGTGTGTGTGTGTGTGTGTGTGTGGTGTGTGTGTGTGTGTGTGTGTGTGTGTGTGTGTGTGTGTGTTGCTTCATCAAAATAAGTTAAGCAATTTTCCACTTCTTTATACAAGATTCAACTCATTTTTTTCAAGTCAATTTAATGCTATTTAAGTTGAAATGACTTAAACATCCAAGTTGATTGTAGGGCTTTTAAGGCAGGAACTTTTTTACAGTGTGAGTGTGTTTATATATATATAATTATTATATTTGAATACTTATACCTTATACTTTTTATGCTCTTTTTGTCACTATTTGTCTGTATGTATACGAGGAGATGCGGGAAAATTAATTTTACAGTTGTGCAATGACAATAAAGTATTCTATTCTATTCTATTCTATTCTGTAGTCATATATAATATTAAGTATAATATTAGGAAATAAATATTAAAATAAGAGGGACAAGGAAACATTTATCATTTGAATTGCCACAAAAATAGTTCGAGATCAAATAATCTGACCCCTTTTAAAGACCCCTGGAATAGAATAGAATAGAATATAATTTAATCTTTATTGTCACATGACTGAGATGGTGGAAACTGTTGTATAAAATGCACCCAAATATAATACATGTGACAGTGTTTCAATATCCAATTGTGCAAGCATGATGCAGTATATTGTGTGCCAATATGCAAGTATTAATTACTGTAATGCACAATCACAATACAAGTACAAAACCAATGTCTGTAGTTCTTTATATTGCATCTTCCACGGTTAGCCTACCTCTAATTTTCTCTGGCTTTAGTCGTGTGACATTAAAGATTATATTCTGTTTTTCTGTTGCTGTGACGGTGTGGCATAAACTAAGCTCTTGAAACCTCTTGAGCAGATCTATTAAATCCAGAGCTTCGGCTGGACAAACCGAGCTCTTCAGAATCAGATCTGAGAGTCTGTTGAGTCAGTCTGCAGTGAATTATGCCTTCATTCATGCTTTCAGTGTTTTTAAGACATGCTATATGTGGTAATGTTATGTTTTGTGGGCATGTATGTGGTATTCTTTGAAGTACTGTGGAAGTATTCATACAGTAGCCTATAAATCATGGCAACTCGACTGCACTAAACTCCGTTAGGTATAATAATAAATATATAAAACGATCCCCAAAGTTCTATATTTTTACACTACATGTGATGTGTGGCTATTTCACACACATGTACACATATGCATTACCTACTTAAGACTTAAACATTTTCTATTTCTCAAAGCTTTCTGTTCAATCCTGAAAATTTCATCGTGAAATTAACATATTTTCATGTTTTAAACTTTTTTTGTTGGACACAATGGGCACTCCGTCGCTTTAACAAGTCCTGCACGCACGCAGTAAACCACGTGGTCCCCTAGTGCCGCGCTGTGATTTTCTATTGGCTTATACTTCACCCCTCCTCCCGCTTCAGCCTCACTCTGATTGGTTCGTGTGTGGGTGTGTTCTCAGCGTTCAGGCGCCCTGTTGTTAGAGCCGTTAACTTACCGTAGCCCTCCATTGGCCGTTGAGTGTCTAGTACGCGATGTATTCCGCCACGCCATTGGTCAACTGTACAGACATAGTCTATCTTGATTGGTTGACGCATAGGCGATCGCAAGTGAATGCGGAAGTAGTGCGCTCTACTGAGTCACCGTTGTGTCAGCTGATTCTTTCACTGTGAGTATCTTGATCATATTTCATTTTCTGTGTGTTTAACTTGATTCTTCGTTTGTGTGTTCGCGTTTACGTAAGGCGGAATAGTGTATAAACTAAATACGCTTGATTTAGTGAGGTTTTTATGTGGGCTGGCTTTGCCAGCCATGTGTTTGTATGTGGATGCATTGGCCAGCTGGGATGTTTTACAGAGAGTAAAATCCTCCACCCATACCACACACACACACACACACACACACACACACACACACACACACACACACACACACACACACACACACACACACTAAAGGTCACCAGCTACTAGGGTGAACTGATGGGAACTCTACATTTGAAGAGTAGTTATGTTGATAAACTGTATTTCAGTATAAACACATACAAGCACTTTTCCAACTAATGCACAAGCGTTATGTGATAAACTGCTTTTGCCTTGATCTCCTGAAAATAAGACTTTTCTGTGAAAAAAGAGATACATTTGCATTACATTTTAATATTGGTATTGCAGAGATTAATTACGATTATGCACGATTAATTTACCTTTAAAAATGTCAAATATTGTAACAGTATTACATTTCTTTTAAATGTTCTTGTAAAAAGTGTTAATTACATGCATTTCGTTGTATGATATTGACATTTTATAGTTATATATGGCATCTTTCATTTAATTATGGTCTAATCTCAAGGGTTGTTATATCTGTATTATGATTATTTGTACTATTTAAATGGATAGTTCACCCAAAAATGAAAATTTGTCATCACTCATTCACCCTCATGTTGTTTCAAACCTGTATGAGTTTCTTTCTTCTGTTGAAGACAAAAATATATATTTGGAAGAATGTTGGTAATCAAACAATTGATAGCCATTGACTTCAATAGTAAGAAACCAATACTATGGACGTCGACGGCTACCGTCAACTTTCTGGTTACCAACATTGTTTAAGATACATATTTTTTGTGTTCATACATGTTTGAAACAACATACATTTTTATTTTTGGGTGAACTATCTCTTTAAAACACTCCTGTCAGTGTTTGTGTAAGCAGGTTTCATGCATTTGATTGTATAATATTGGCATTTTATAGTTATTAATTCAATATAAGGGTGAACTTCAAGGTTTGTTAAATCAGCATTATGATTATGTGTGCGTGTTAAGAGTGCGAATTTGTTCAGAAATCACATTTTTCTAGCAGATGTCATTGTAAAGGTCTTGTTTGGCATCTGTTGATCACACAAGTCTGGTATGTAAAGTTTAAGCACTTTCTGGATAAGAGCGCCTGATAAACGCTTGCTGTGGCTTTTCCCACATTGTTTGTATATTAGTCCATGTTCAACCGCACAGTTTTGTGGCTTGGAGCTAATGGAACAATGTTTGCAAAAGCATTTTTGTTCTGATTCGGTTTGTTTCTAATCTGAGAAATGTCCCAGTGGGCATCAGTGATTGACCCATTCAAACCCAGCGTATCCCGTTCACATTCCTCGGGCTCAGTGGCCCGTCTCCTGCTTTAGGTGAATGTGTAATTGATGGCTCCTGCTCGTGTTACGGGTCAGTCTGCTCTTTAAATAGACCCATGACTCCTCGACTCGTGTAGCGCTCCGTATCCAGCTCCTTACCGTATGTTTATGATCTAGCTGTTAAAGGGATAGTTCACCCAAAAATGTAAATTATGTCAGTAATTACTCTCCCTCATGTTGTTCCAACCCCTAAAGACCTTCGTTCATCTTCAAAACACAAATGAAGATATTTGTGATTAAATCTGAGAGCTGGGTCACTCCTCCATAGGCTTCTAAGGGATTGAAACTTGCCGGCCCAGAAAAGTTATTAAAGAAATCGTTAAAATAGTCCGAGTGACTACAGTGGCTCAATCTTAAGTTTATCAAGCGACGAGAATACTTTTTGAGCGCCAAAATAACGGCTTTATTTCAACTATTAATTTCCTTCTCTGTGGGCCTCGAGTGAGTTCACGTCGTGTAAAAGCGCAGGGATGGAAATTAGCCACCATGGCGGGTAAATAAAAGTAGCATGCTGTTTCACCCGGACAATTTTAGAGAAGGCACACCTTCAAAAAAATGTGGCGTTACATCGTAGATGTTTAGAGGTCTGCAGAGAAAACATCTCAGGAGACAGTGGACAAAGAGGCGACGGTCAAAAACGTTTTTTTTTTTTAAAGAACAATGGAGAAAAGCAGACAATGGGAGTCCCGCGATTGGTTAGTTTACGACGAGACAAGTCTGACAATGTTCACATCGTCAAAACTCTTCAGAAGATGCCTATAAGAGAACTAATAGTTTCATTGTTGGGATTAAAAACCTAAAACTGGAAGCCATAAAAGGCCACGAATCATGTGTGTGTGTATAAGAGAGAAAGAGAAAATGTCAGTATTTCCTTGAGACCCTATGACATAAACGGCTTAAGTATTAATGAATCCTTGTAGGATTCATTTTCACATGCAGTTACACATTGTCGGTTAAAAACAAGAAAGTGGCTGGTAAAACGTTGAATGGCTGGTCAATTTTAAAAGTTAATTTCTGTGTTGAATGTCACACACATGACCAGCGTCGGCCAAATAGTGTGACGTACAACACAGAAGCGCTGCGCTGGATTTAATCAAAAATATCTTCATTTGTGTTCCGAAGATGAACGAAGGTCTTACGGGGTTGAACAACATGAGGGTGAGTAATTACTGACAGAATTTACATTTTTTTGGGTGAACTATCCCTTTAATAATACTTCTCCTGTCAGAAAGCTTGAAGTTTTAGCTACGAGTGACGAGGTGACAGGGAAGCGGTTAACCGTAAGCTGGTTAAAAAGTCTTGAAAATATGTGCATTCACTCTACAGACAGACATATGGATGATTTGTGCTGATAAAGTGTGTTAACCGGGCTGACAGATTCCTTTAAATCACACAAATGGACATGAAACACGCAAAACCATGTGTTTGTGAGGGCGTTGGTTTTGTAAATGCATTTCTCATGGTTAAGTTCAACTGTCAAACATCATTGTTTCTATATTGGAAGTTATTATTTTGATAATACTTTACAAGAAAGTTCATTTGTTAACATGAGTTCATGTATTAACTAACATGAACAATACATTTGTTACATTACTTATTAATCTTTATTAATGTTAGTTCACCGTGCATTAACTAATGTTAATAAATACAACCTTTAATTTCAATAACATATTCGTAAATGTTGAAATTAATTGTTTCATGTTGAATAATAACATGTTGAAGTTCATGTTAACTATTAAAGTGTTACCATTGTTTTTATCATTATTATTAATGTTTATTTGAAAAATCCCATAAACCTATTGGTAATGAATGTCTGTAAATAAACGTGAGCGCGTCTCAGATGCTTGTTTTATTGGATATGTTAAATGTGCTTGCACTTTGACATGTTGTGTTTGTGTGTAACTCACTCATATCTCTGGAATGATAAAGTGAACACTGACGATAGATGAAACTCTTTCAGTTTTGTGCTTGTATAACTTTGACGTGTAACCTAGGGGTTATAAAAAGGTTATATGTAGTAGACAAGCTTGTGTTTTTTTCCAACGGTGATTTTTAGGTGAAACTCAGAAAAAAATTCCAGGAGAATTTAGAAGTGAAACTTTCTTTTCTTGGTATAGAGAAGTGATACTGAAGTCACGAGCAGAATCATTTAAATTTAATTCTGCCTAGAGACACACACATACACATGTGTGTGCAACACCGATCCACAAAAGCGACTAAAATCGCTGTATTCTGCTGTCAGGCCAGTAGTTGGCGATATCACTTTGTACAGAAACACTGTATGTATAATACAATTGTGCATCGTCACCATTTTCACAAATTCACGTTTTTGTAGTTTACACAGAGACGATAACGGTATAGTTGTAATAAACTTACACTTTGAAACCCGTTTTTAAAAGTTTGTGTTTTTAGGCCTTCAAAATGCTGTTGTTGTGTAAATAAACGACCAAATGCATAAAAAACGACCCCTAAAAATAACATATTTTCACTACAATTTAACTTATTTTATTATCTGCCAGGAGAAAATCCAAAGTCTTAGAAAAATGCTTAGAAAAATCCTAGTAACGAACTAAGAATTAACCCTTATTTGATCCTTGGGGTCTATATGACCCCAATCGACTTTTCTGAAGTAAATAAACATGGTTCCCTTCATCTCAGTTGCATAAAATTTTGTCACTTTTCCTACATTATCTATATATACACACACAAAAAAACTGGGATTGATTCGGTTGTTCTAAAGGTATGTAAAAAAAAAAGTCACACTTATGACCTTTGGGGTCAATATGACCCCACATTGAAATGAATGGGAAAATCGAAAAAAAATTGTTTTTTATTTTTCATTTGTAAAAAAAAAATCAATTAATCCAGAATAAATCTGAAAATTTCTATACCACAATGAAGTCCTGGTACTAGAGCACAAATGCAATGTGGAACGAACATGATCACTTGCACACACAGGTGCACACGCACATGAACACACACACCGGTGTGACTCAAATAGAAAGCATTTTTATAGATATTGGCAAATAAAATCAATAATTCCAGCATAAATCTGAAAATTCTCACACATAAATGAAGGCCTGGTACTAGATCACTAATACAATGTGGAATGAACATTATCACACACACATGTGCGCCCACACAGACAAAGACACAAATACACACACAGATAGAGAGAGGTGTGACTGCAATAGAGAGCATTTTTATAGAAGTTGGGAAATAAAATTAATAATTTCTGCATAAATCTAAAAAAATTCACACACAAATGAAGGTATGGTATGAGAGCACAAATGCAATATGGAAAGAACATGACTACACACATATCACACACACACAGAGAGACACACAAACAAACAGGTGTGACTGCAAAAGAGAGCATTTTTATCGAAATTGGCAAAAAAAAAACAATAATTCCAGCATGAATCTAAATATGTTCACACATAAATGAAGGCCTGGCATTGGAGCAAAAAAACAATGTGGAATGAGCATGATTACACACACACACATGCACGTGCGCGCACACAAACACACACAGACACACAGGTGTGTTTACTCTTCACTGTTCCTATCCGCCTAGTGTTATGTTTTTTGTTTATATTTACTTTTTAAAAATTAATTTCTTATTCTAAAGTTAATCATTTTATACATTTCGATTATGGAAATAATATGTAATTGCAATCAAGTATTTTCTTTTAGTGGCAACTTATGTGGCATTATTGCAAATTTATTTGGCATTACTGCAAATTTATAAAACATTATTGCAATAACAAGATACTTCAAAAGACCTCAAACAACAACAAAAATAATTCTAAACTTTGACAAAATACTGATATAATGTATTTTAAATGTTTAAATATATATATTCATAACAAAAGCTGTTATAAGAGCAGTAAGTCACATCCAGAAAAATGAATGGATCTCTATGGGGCCTCTGCTGGAAGTATATGGTTATTACACTTTCTGGCTAAAAATATATTATCTACAAAAAGACATCTAACCAGCAGATGGCAGAATTATGCATCTAACACCTAGATCAATATCCAGAAACAACTCGTATTTAAATTTGATCATCATTAATGTGTTTTTTTCATAAAAATGTAATATTTCATATTTATGCTAATGCTGTAGTTGAGGAATTCTGCAGTAAATAGGTAAAAAAGTACTTCATATCCCCCAAAACACAGCATAAAAATATAGATGAGAAGTAAACGAAAAAAATGATATATAATTTGTATTATTAAAATTTAGATTTTTTGTACAATAGCTCTATGCATCTTTGGGGTCATATAGACCCCAAATGCACTGAGTGTAAACAGGAAACTAAGAGCATTTGAGGGTTAAGGAATTGTTCACGTCGTTCATAGCGTGCTTGAGTTTAAAGTATAAGAGTTTTTACTGTATTTACGTTGGCCCGGCTGTGGTTTCCTCTCACCAGCTTGTGTTCATAAGATCTGCACAGATGCAGTTACATCTGAAGGAAAATAAATTAGATCAGATTGTCATCTATGCTAAACACAGGCTCATGAAATAGATTTTTCCCTGACAGGCGATTCAGTAAACTGAATTATCTCAGTTGATGACGACAGTGTTTGTATCTGTGTTTTGCATTGAGATCCAGCTTGATAAAGCCTCGTGAGGTGAGCGAGGTGGTTGAGTCCTTATGCATTAGTTTAGGCCGAAACAGATTCTAGATCGTATGTGTTGTGATGAACACAAGCGGGGCTCGTGTTTAGATGGACGCTGTGTGGAAGTTGGTGTAGTTTTTGCTGGATAAATGCATCAGCAGGAATAAAACAGCTTTGTTTTGTTGCCAAATGTTCTCTGTGATTGAGAGGCTATTCAGGCAAACATTTTTCACTTTGGCCATTTTAATTTGTTCTGAACTCCTCCATGTGCTCATAGTTTCATCCTGCACCGTTTAGTGCAGTAGTATTTTGCTAAATTATATCGAGGATGCAAGCATTTTTGTTCCACAATCTGTTGCTGTATACATAAATTGAAACATCATCGCTGCTTTTAGGCCCTGTTTACAACTGGTATTAAGATACATCTTACAAAACACATGTTGACTCTCCACTAGTGGACGACGTTAAATACAGGTGTAAACGGGTTTTAAAATGTTTTGAGCTTATCCACTTTAGTTTAAAACGCATTCGACCGGATTGCTTTAGACCCTCATGTGGTCAAATGTGTTCAAACAGCCACATAAGACTGTCTTCTCTCTGTCTACTGAATGTGAACACCATGGGAAGCGCTCTAGCCAGACGCGATTTAAACTTTGTCGGCTGGAGACCAAAGTTTCATTTGAAGATGAAAAATGTCCCCAGCACAATGTTCTCTCACCATTCCTGATCTCGTTCGGCGTTCGGCTGGTCTTGTGGCTGTCAGAGCAACGAAAGCTGATGCTCTCCCAATGTTTTTCCGTCGTCTCCGGTCGTGTTCATGTGTAAATTGCACAAGCTTATTTCGTCCATTAGATTGAAAGATCTGAAAAAGCCCAACATTTACCCGTCCATAGACCCTCCCCTCAAAGACATCAGGACAGAAGTGGTTAAAGTGGACGAAAGAGACGGATTAAAACACCAGGAGTAAATGGGAATGTGTCTCCCTCGTCCACTTGTGATCCGATCGACCAAAACGCATCTTAATACCAGGTGTAAACAGGGCCAAGTGTTACTGACATGTTTTAAATCTTCTACTTTGTACTCTGGGGTTTTCAAACCGTGGTCAAGGGGTTACTATAAAGCAAGAGTATTCAATTAAACTTCCAAGTTTTCTATATTTCCTTCCCAGTGGAGATATAATAATATCCGAATAATACTGTTTTGTTTTTGGAACAGTTATATGTTTCCATTGGGGCAGTCATAGTGCTGCTTTGTAAAAGAAAAAATCCTAAACCCTCAAAATAGTCATCAAAGATGCGAATTTAGGGCCCCGAAAGCCAATTTTTACCAAAAAAAGTAAATATTTCTTCATGTCTCGCAACTGGATATTAATATGAAAAGGTTAGATCAGATGTTTTATCAGGCTTTTTTAAGACACCATGGCACATAGAAGGCCTCGGGCCTGAGAGTCATATTATTAGTGTGAAGAACAATTTAATCAGCTAACGAACATTTTGTGCATTCGAAAAAATTCCCTGGATTTTTTTTATTTTATTTTTTTTATGATCTTGCTCACTATATTCAGTAAAGCTGCTCTGGAACATTTAAAAAGTGTTTTATTCAAATTATTAATTAAATGTAAAATAAATATTTCCAGCCTTGGTGTCCGATTAACAAAGAGCTAATATTGGATTTTGGAAACTGCATGTTGTCCTAATTGGATTTTATATTTTCAGACTCAATATAAATAGGTCTGTATACATTAACACTTCATAGCTGTCTTCATATTTTGGGGGATTAGGGGTAGGGCTGGGCGATAAATCGATTTTATCGATTAACTCGAATGTGTAGCTTACGCGAGTTTACGCCGATTTTATTGAATGAAAATCGGTTTTCTCTTTAACAACCGCCGACGCGCCCATATGGGCTCCCGTAGTTCCGACCGCGCTCAGCGCTTGCCATGATAGAGACACACAAACAACATGGCAAATGAACAAGACCGCGGCAGCAGAAGCACACCCGCCGAAAACATTTACAAACTGAATCTGCAGGGCCGGCAACTCTCACGAGTTCACTGAGAGACACGCAATTGTCACTTTTTACACGCTCTCACACACACATCCATTTCCTCACGCAGAGAAACATCGCGAAGCAAAGAGGACACTGACACCGACATACAAGACAGAGCAGGTTACTGTTGATATGAAACAGATTCTCGGCTCTCAGATTCTGTTAATTTTATTACGAAATTCAAACAATAAACACCGTTTTGGCGCTTGTAAATGTGACGTAAAAGATCGCTGACAGATCTCAGTTCAAGCGGCACATGAACCGATCATCTGTTACTCTTCACTACTAACTTACCCAAATGTAGCTAATACAATCAATCGATCAGTGTTTTTCAACCGCGGAAAGATGTCCATAAAACAGCTGGAGAACAACATGTGTCACGTAACGTTACATTTACCTCAGGATGCCTTTTAATGACCCATAGCACGCATGCTGGACTTAAAATAATTGCTATAGAGAGGAGTATTTGGCTAAATAGGATAACTATATTACACATTTATTATATTTTACCTATATCATTAAAATATTATAACATTGTTTGTTATTATAAAAAACGCATTGTTTGAGTTAGTTTTAACCTTTAATAATACCAGCTGGGGCTCTCTGTTTACAGCATTAGGTGATTTATTTTTGGAGAACAATTAACATAACACATTAACATATCTACTGTACTTAATATTTATCCAAAGGAATTGATATTGAATCAATATCAGAATCAAAATCACATGAATTGAATTGAAATTGTGAAATTTGTGTTAAGCAATAATAAAAACATTAGCATACCAGTCTTTATGCATGTAAACATCGTGTTTACATAGTTAATAAACTTGATAAAATGATGTTTAGTTACCAAATAATTTGACAATCACAATAAACTTCTTGTGATGCAAGTTTTTTTTTTCTTTACACATCCCCCCAATCCACCCATTTTATGTTATGTTACATTTACACTAGGCTATTTACAATGACAGGACCCTCTGGTCTTTTTGGCTTGTTGTTTCTGATTGCATTTTAATCCAGATAATATCCCAGAAGGGAATATCAAAACAAAATAAAGTAAAAACTTGTTTTGAACAATTTCTTTGTCATCTGAGGATTGATTTTAAGTAGGGAGAGAAAAAAATCGATTTAAATCGTAAATCGGATTTTTTGTCAAAAAATCGGGGATTTTTTTTTAGGCCATATCGCCCAGCCCTAATTAGGGGCATCGTCACTTTTGAAGGTCCTTTTCATTAAAAAGTTGGCCATAAATTACCATATTCAATCACATTTGTCTATCAATCCATCACTTGAGATTTCTGAAATGCATGGGTAAATGGCTGGGTTCATGATTCTGCTGCATGTGTGTGAAGTGAGATAAGCACTGGCGTGTTTGGACCCGTGTTCCTCCACAGTGGGTGTGTCTGTGGGAATGCGGATCTCTCCATTTACTCAAAGGCTTTGCTGTTCTGGAAGTGTGTGGCAGCAACTCCGGTTCAGATGTACGAGCTCACGTCTGATATTTGTGATGGGAGGCTTATGATTTAGTGCTTAAAGTAAAATAATCAATCTTTAAAAAAAAAAAAAAAAAAAAAAACACACACTGTTCTTTTGTGTTAGTGGGAAGATCTGTGAAATATACTGGCACAGATTTTCCCCAAGACTTCTCCAAGTGCCACGGAAAATGATACTCCCACACAATTTGTAGGGAATTTGTGCGAGATAAATCCGAGAATATGGAAAACTTTCACTTTCCATTCAGTTCCTCCATGTAACAGGTGAGATGCCCGTCATAAAGTGTTCGGTCAGTGACTCAGTGTATGTTACTTCCATAAATGGCGTTTTGTGGCGTGTTTAAAGGAGGTGTGTCTGGAGGCTTTGGAAAATATGAGGAAGTTTGTATGTAACACTGATAAATAACAAGAGCAAAAAACGCTGAATAATTAAACTCAGATTATCACTGATTCATAAATATAAGGTTGTGCAAGTTTCTTTGGATTTTGTCAACTTTCTGCATGTTAGTCTGTTACTTCTTTCACGGAACAGACAGAAATATCAGATTTTCAAGATTGACATTTCTAGGCAGAGATTGAAATAATTTGGAGAATATAGAACTTTGTTTCCTATACTCATAAAATGTACATGCCTACTGTAAATAAATACATTTTAATGAATCATAATCTCTTAAGCCAACTACTAGAGTGATTAGTTGTGTATTATCCAGTGCAGTGTAAACACACAGACAGGAGCGGGGTCTCAGAAGGGGTCTGGAGACTCTAGTGATCGTGAATGGGGGCGTTACATGCAAACAAAACACAGCACGCTTATGGAAGTGTGTGTGTGTGTGTGTGTGTGTGTGTGTGTGTGTGTTCTCTTATATGCGCGCGCACCAGAACACACTGCAATCCGATCGCACATGCCTTCAAAGTGTGTTTAGAACACATTCGATGTAAACTTGCCTGCTGTGCATGTCGCTGAGATATGCACAAGAAGAGCAATGCTGTCACGTACTTCACGGCCGAATCCCCGCCCACTTCGCGCGCTTTCTCTCTCTCTGTGTGTGTGTGTGTGTGTGTGTGGTGTGTGTTGTGGTAGTAGTGATAGGCGTGATCGTGGCATGAAATCTAAAGGAGTTTGTGTCCACACACACAGAGACTTGCTCAGGTAAGAGCTCAACTTCTCTTTTCTCGTGTCTCGAGTTTTTCACTCAGTTTGACACTGTTGCGCGCGAGTGGAATGTTGCGCTTGTTACATTTGTAGCGGTTTCTGAAGTTTTCGAACGTTCAACAAACTGCTACAATGTTTCAGTGTTGAATGATACAATGTCGCTTCAGACGCGCAGTTTAAAAGTTTCTCTTCTCTTTTAAAGTGCAATACAATGAAGGGAGTGTGAGAACTGTCAGTTGCGTGCCTCATAAGAGAGTTTGTGCTGTGTGGTGTGTGTGTGTGTGAGTGAGTCAGAGGGTGTGTTTTAAATGAATCTCTGCAGCATTGAGAGTAAAGGCTGCCCTCTTGTAGAGCTGTCATGTTTGAAACAAGGATTTTTTGGGCTTCATGACAGTGTCAAATGTTTTTGCCCAGTCAACTTCAACTAAGCCCCCCTCCCCCCTGTGTTTTAATTTTTTTTGGTAACACTTTATTTTACATTGTCCCTGTTGCATGTAGTTACTACAGTAATATTTATAAATCATGCATAATTACATGAAACTAACCCTACAACAAACCCAAACCTGTATAAGTAGTTAATTAATATTACTTAAATGCATAATTACACTAACGAGGTCATCTTAAAATTAAAGTGTAGCCACCAATTTTTTTTGTCGATATATGTCTACCCCATATGCCCGTTTTCATTAAATGTTAAGTTGTCTTCACAAATAAGTGAATTAAAATCTGTTTTTAATTTGCAAAAATAGGCGAATATTGTATATTGCTATAATGCTACTCCATGACAGCTATATTCATCAACTCAAGATTCAAATGGCTTTTTGGCATGGTCAAAAAAGGCTTTAAATTGCCAAAGCATTGGTAACATCAGTATCAGAAGCACATTTACACACAATAAGTTTAACACAATATCTCCGGTTTACTTTGAAATGGTCTCTGAAACATGAATTTCTTTACAGAACTTTCATTTTTATTGTTTATTTTTAGTGGAATTGAGCTTTATTTTGTAAGGAATCCGTGGTTGTGTGATCTGTGTGTTCCCATGAGTCGTGCATGGGCACCTGTGGAGTTTTTACTTTCCTTTTCCTGTAAATCAAAGCTCATCCTATTAGTCAGCTTGTAGCCGGAGATCAAGGTTGTGTCAGCGGGTGAGAGCGGCGCGGGGGAGCAACTCAACGCAGCATGTGTTGCCATGGGTGTGTACATGCGCGCGCGCGCAAACACACACGCGCGCGCACACACACGCACTTACATGATTAAATCACATGATTTAACTTTTGTTTTTGGTCACACAGGTGTGTGTGTGAGCATGTGACCATGACGGACTGCTGAGATATATCTGCACTGATAACCTGTGTGTTTCTTTTCCTATACATGCATGTTCAAGCCTGTTTGTCCAACTGTCTTTTTTTTTCTATTGAATTTTGCAAGTATTTGGACTCTGAGCAGGAAAAACGTCAAATGCTGAACACTCCTGAGAAAGGGTTGAGAGACTTTCGATCGGAACGGAACTGAACACTAATATAAGTTATTGTACGACACTGACGTGTGTACTTTCTGCTGGGATGAGCAATAATCAAGAAATAAGATGCATGCATAATACTAGAGATTCGTAACTGCATATTTGCAAGCGCAACTTTGACTCAATGGACTGGTCTTAAATGTAAATGTTATGGTAAATATCAGCATTTGAATCATCATATAATACTGATTTCTGAAGGATCATGTGACGCTGAAGACTGGAGTAATGATGGTGAAAATTCAGCTTTGATTACAGGAATAAATTACATTTTAAAACAAATGACAGTGTTTATGGTTCTGTCATCATAACCCCATTGAAGACCTTTTTGGAGGATTTGGACAAACCCCATTTGACCTCACTGATGCTCTTGTGTTGAATGGGTCAGGGATCAGTGTCACCACTACATTTTGACTGGTGCTCCTCTTTCTTTAAGGCTGTGTCTCGTGAGCTGTCGCTGTGAGGTGCGAGACCCGTCGTGGAGAGGAGAGCTGGCGCATAGCAGTCGAGACTAAAGAAAAGCACACCTGCTGAGAAAATGGTGAGTGATGTGAATTTCAGAAGAACATCAAATCAAACGCTCACCTTATAAGGTGCAAGTTAAAGGGAAAAACTTGATGCAAAGAAAAAAAAACTGCACTCTCTCCCCTAGAGCGCTTAGCTCATTTTTGACCGAAAATGTTTACTTTTTTTTTGGTTTGTTTTTTAGACCGAAAATGTTTACTTTTTTTGGTTTGTTTTTTAGATTTTTTTTTATTAATTTTTTTACTTCATTGGAATGCTACGAAACATGGTAAAGGTTTTGGCACTTGCTGTGTGAACACACACAAAAAAAATCATGGACATGGTTCTAAAAGGTTCAATGGTCCTGTAAATAAGTCACACTTGTGCTCCTTGTGATGGTCAAAAATGAGCGTATTGAATGAATGAATGGGAGACGAATTAGACGAATCTAGTGGACACTTTTGGTACTGCGGCCACACAATCTTTTTGAAAGCTCATTAAGATATCAAGCTCAAATTTGGAACACAACTTGTTTAGATTTATGGCTTTGATTTTCTTGCAGTTTTAGAGCAAAACGTGAAAATATATTTAAAAATATATACATTTGATATCAAAATTGAAAATAGTATTTTTGTGCATTTATTTCATAATACACATAATTATTTTACTTTTAAGTTTACTTATTTTAACTTTTTCACTTCAGCAATAATCTGCCAAGTGTCATCTTTAAAAAACTTAAGTCTGTGCTCTAAAACATCCATATTTATGACAGTTTTAAGTTGGAAATTTAATTTTCAGGTCAATGCAAAGTGAATAAATGGATTATAAATACAGCGTAAATATAATTTAGTATTAAAAATACCATAAAAATACAAAATATGAAATAAAAAACATTATCAACCTAGTACATTAATTGAATTGAAAAAAAATAATAATTTTTGACCCACACGTGAAGAGCACAAGAGGTTTAAGCACATTTATTACCAGTGTTTCGGCACAAGTAGCGACGTGGGTCCATCATGAAATCTGCGCAGTGTCACAATGCAATAACTTATTTTTTCTCTGATTTAGCTTAGTAATGTGATTTATTTTGGGGCTGTTGTTGTGAGCTGTTGCAAATTCCCAAGTGTCACCTGATGAAAAACCTACAGTTTATTTGTGTGCTTCAAATCCATGCATGCTCTCAGCGCCGTGGTCTCCGCGGGCCGGGGCAGATGGGAACGGCGCTCTTTGGCTCGATGCACACTAAAGAAATGCCTTTCGGCTGTAAGTTCAAGCCAAAACATCTGTCACCTTTATGAAACAACCCTTCCTTTATTGGCGGATCAGAGCGGAGTGAAGACTGATGTGTGTCTGGATGGAGTGATTTTCCTCTTTAGATTGCATGTTGTGTGTGTGTGTGTGTTTGGTCTCCAGTCTGACCCCGCGTTATTAACGGCCGTGATGGCTTGCATTCCCTTCTCTTCCTGTTTTTCACTTTCTGCTCATCCAGAGTGAACTTTCCCCATAAACAGGAGTGAACAGATGTTGGGAAGGGCTTTGATGTTTTCATGCAAGTGTTTGAAGAAATGTCAGGAATATTGATACCTGCACGTGTCTGCTGTTAAACACTGACGGTTTACTTTCTATGTCATATTCTGAGTTTTATTGGATACCCTTTATTACCCCTTTTTGGCCAATCAGTGAACACTAACATCACTGTTAGTTCTTATAGTGCGGGTTTAGAAGTAGGAGCTTATTTAGTTCCTCCAAAAGAGTTCCTAGAACTAAAATCGTTCCTGGATTCTGCGGTGCAAACATGACAAAATCTAGGAACTATGAAAAGGTTCCTCCGGTGTGAAAGCCCCTTTGGTCTTATAAAGGCAGAAACTTATAGACACCTTGCATAATTCTCTTGTATAAGACCATAATAGACTTAAGGAGCTCAAAATTTCAACTTAAAGGTGCTCTTAGCGATGTCACGAGTTTTTAAGACCAAAACATTTTTTGTCACATACAGCAAACATCTCCTCACTATCCGCTAGCTGCTGTCCCCTAAACACACTGTAAAAAAACGCGGTCTCTGCGGACACCCCAGGCTCCACAAACGGCTACAAAAACAAACTCTAGCGACCCGCTCTACGAAACATAACAAACTGTTCCAGCCAATAACCGACAAGAAGTGTTTGGGGGCGGGGTTTGAGTGGTTAGTGCGCGGATGAGGAGGAGGGAGGGTCTAGCTAGCCTCCGTTTTGTTTGACAATAGTTCGAACGTCAACAAGAAGTGACGTCACCCAGGATCGCTTAGAGAACCTTCAAGTCTGTTGCTCTAAAGCATTGATTCAAGATTTACCACAGTTTAAGTTGGAAATTTAATTTTCAGGTCTATTCTCAAAAAGTGAATAAATGGATTATAAATACAGTTTACATGTAATTCAGTAAAAAAACAATCTTCTAAAATATTAAATAAGAAACATTATCAAACTAAAATATAGTACATTAATTTCATTGGACAAAAAAAAAATTAATTCTGTAATTTTTGACCCAGACGTGAGGAGCACAAGAGGGTAATTTTCAGGTCAATGCAAAGTGAATAAATGGATTATAAATACAGCGTAAATATAATTTAGAATTTAAAAAATATGAAATAATAAAAAATATAATATAAAAATATGAAATAAAAAACATTTCAAACTAAAATATAGTACATTAATTTCATTGACAAAAAAAAAAAAGTTACCAGCATTTCGGCACAAGTAGCCTTTGTCAAGAATCAAAATGACGTGGGTCCATCATGAAAACTGCTCTGTCACAATACTATAACACATTTTTTCTCTGATTTAGAGAAGTAAGTTAGTAATATGATGTTTTGGGGCTGTTTTTGTGAGCTGTTGCAAATTCCCAAGTGTCAGCTGAGGATAAACCTACAGTTTATTTGGTTAGGTACTTTTTGTGTGCTTTAAATCCTTGTGTAGGAAAGGTGTTTTTTGTGTGGTCTAAGAAGCTTCACCAGAACTGAACATCATACATCATTCGGCTTGAGTAACTCAACTACTATCTTGTAGTTGTGGATGTTTGTTGGGCTCCTGATTTTAACTTTATTCACAGTTTCTCTAGTTGTTTTTTCCATTATGATGTGGGCGAACGCGTCCCCTCGGCGCTCATTAAACACTTAGTGCGCTCCGTAAACAAAGTGCCTCATTTTCCTCGGCGCCCGGTTGTAAACCTCTGTGTTTAAGAGTGTGCTGCACTGCGGCCCATCCAGACCTGAGCTCGTGCCAAGAGCTGCTCATGAACTCTGTGGAAGCCGTGCTGGTGTCTCAGTGCGACCGAACCAGAACCAGAACCAGAACCTGCCCATTGCAGTCGCCCAATAACTAATTGGGGGGTGTGTGTGTGTGTGTGTGTGGGTTGGTTTATGTGATTTATGAGGACACAAATTTGTATAATGACGTGTGTATTACACTGGTATTACAACTTATGGGTGGTTTATGAGGACATTTCAAAAGTCCTCATAAATCAAATGGCTTAAAAAACATAAACTATGTTTTATTAAACATTTTAAAATGCAGCATGTCTCCTGTGATGGGTAGGTTTAGGGACAGGGGCAGTGTACGGGGATAGAATATACAGTTTGTCCAGTATAAAAACCATTACGCCTATGGAGAGTCCTCATAATGCTGTTGCACCAGTGTGTGTGTGTGTGTGTGTGTGAAACCTGGTGCCGGTTCTGGTCGAGTGGAGACACTCAATGGTTCTCACTGGTCCATTGCAGCAACAGTTTCCATTGCCCTCTTTAATAGGGGTGTAACAATACAAAATAAAAGTCACAATACAAAAATGCATCAATATGTTTTTTTTTTTTTTTTCTAGTAAAAAAAAAAAGTTTTAGTGTCAGTACTACATCAAACTACTTAATGTTTTTTTTATGATGTATTTATTGAAATTTTCACAACAACAGAGACAACCACTCAACAACAAAAAAATAATACAACAATCAATACAAAAACACCAACACAAAGTCCTTCACCCCACTAACAGGTTTAGTACAGTATATAATATATTATAACAGAACTGTATGTAATAATACAGACATAGGCCAAAGTGAGCCTTAACTAGGTCCAGTAAGTGAAGTTGAGTAAGGTGTCCATTATTTTAAATATATTTAGTCAGTGACCAAGTGCAAGCATGTTCGACTAAAATAATTCAGTTTTCAGCTTCAGAATCATGAATATTGTTATTCTGGTGTCTCTATTGTCCTGTGCTTTGGGTTTCCAGCACCAAGTTCAAACCTATTCATTTAACACCAAAACACACACACACACACACACACACACACACACACACACACACACCACACACACACACCACACCAACGCACACACACGCACACAGCACCACACGAACACACCACACGCACACACGCACACACACACACAACACCACACACACACAACACACAACCACACACACACACACACACACACACACAACACACCCCACACACACACACACACAACACACACACACACCACACACACAGTGTAATATCAAATTTAGCATTTTAATCAACAGTAAAAAAAATACTGATAACTTTTGTTGACTAATAATGTCTTGTAGTATCCCAATAATATGGTATTGTGAGTTCAGTATCGTGATATGTATGTAATTGTGACATGAGGGTGTCGTTAGTGTTTAAATGTGTTGCACAACAAAGTTCCTGTGAAGATGTTCTGAATGTGATAATTTGGACTCTTTCTTATTGGCTGTTCTCTTGAGACTCCATTTGGAAAATTAGCTCATGTTTATGTTCATGATAATTAGCTCATCTATCGCTCATTCTATCCTTCTATCTATCGGTTGTTCCATCTATCGCTCATTCTATCCTTCTATCTATCGGTTGTTCCATCTATCGCTCATTCTATCCTTCTATCTATCGGTTGTTCCATCTATCGGTCATTCTATCCTTCTATCTATCGGTTGTTCCATCTATCGCTCATTCTATCCTTCTATCTATCGGTTGTTCCATCTATCGCTCATTCTATCCTTCTATCTATCGGTTGTTACATCTATCGCTCATTCTATCCTTCTATCTATCGGTTGTTCCATCTATCGCTCATTCTATCCTTCTATCTATCGGTTGTTCCATCTATCGGTCATTCTATCCTTCTATCTATCGGTTGTTCCATCTATCGCTCAGTCTACCCTTCCATCTATCGGTCATTCTATCCTTCTATCTATCGGTCGTTCCATCTATCGCTCATTCTATCCTTCTATCTATCGGTTGTTCCATCTATCGCTCATTCTATCCTTCTATCTATCGGTTGTTCCATCTATCGGTCATTCTATCCTTCTATCTATCGGTTGTTCCATCTATCGCTCATTCTATCCTTCTATCTATCGGTTGTTCCATCTATCGCTCAGTCTACCCTTCCATCTATCGGTCATTCTATCCTTCTATCTATCGGTCGTTCCATCTATCGCTCATTCTATCCTTCCATCTATCGGTCATTCTATCCTTCTATCTATCGGTCGTTCAATCTATCGGTCATTCTATCCTTCTATCTATCGGTCGGTCATTCTATCCTTCTATCTATCGGTTGTTCCATCTATCGCTCATTCTATCCTTCTATCTATCGGTCGTTCCATCTATCGCTCATTCTATCCTTCCATCTATCGGTTGTTCCATCTATCGCTCATTCTATCCTATCTATCGGTCGTTCCATCTATCGCTCATTCTATCCTTCTATCTATCGGTTGTTCCATCTATCGCTCATTCTATCCTTCTATCTATCGGTCGTTCCATCTATCGCTCATTCTATCCTTCCATCTATCGGTTGTTCCATCTATCGCTCATTCTATCCTATCTATCGGTCGTTCCATCTATCGCTCATTCTATCCTTCTATCTATCGGTTGTTCCATCTATCGCTCATTCTATCCTTCTATCTATCGGTCGTTCCATCT
>CM070820.1:50433732-50461232 GCA_036326025.1 Chrosomus eos | reverse complement strand
ATTTTGTCAAATTTCTAGCAAAAATAACTGTTATAAAATATTTTATAAACTATTATATAATAAATGTAAAATGTGTTATGTATAAATATTTTTACAGATTTCCAGCAAAAATAACTAATATACAATTATAATTTATAATATAATATAACTATGAAATTAAATGATTATAAAAATGGCATATTTAATGCATTGGTATTTGGTATATAAAGTTAAAGTTATTAGTTGAAATTTCCAGCAAAATTATCTATTATAAAATTTATTTTTGTATAAACTAAAATAAATATATAGTAAAATAGAATGTGTAAAGGGTATTTTAGTGTACATAAAGCATTTAATAAGTCAAAATTTAAAGCAAAAGCAATTTTTTTTACTTTTTAAATATTATAGAATTTATATAGTCTTTATTTATAATCTAGCAAAAATAAAAAAATAGCTATTTTTAAAATTATATTTTATAGACTAATATAAAAATATAAATGTTAACTATACTAAACTAGACTAACTAACATAACTAGGGCAAAAATAACTTTCTTTTTATTATTTTAAAAACATATGTTGTGTGTGTGTGTGTGTGTGTGTGTATATATATATATATATATATATATATATATACTTTTGTAGTAATATATACATAATTGTAATTTAGTATATAAAGCTTTGTATTAAAGTTATTACTACAAGTTGAATTTCTGTTATGAATGAACAGAATTACTCATGCGTGATGTCAGATAGTCATATTGCATACACACACATTCATTAGATTGAATATTTGCTCCTGATTTAAGTGTGTTTTCTCAGGGAGAGGCTGAGAGCGGTAAAAGGCTTTTATCAAATGAATAAAGATTGTTCCATCCTGTGACGTCCTCTCAGCGTGTGTGTGTGTGTGTGTGTGTGCGCGTGCGTGTGTGCGTTCTCTACAGGCTCATGCATGTGCATATTCTGCATGTATTTTCCCGCCAGACTTGATCTATGTGTGTAGTCCCGTACGAGAGCGGTGTCTGTCAGTCTAGCGTCCCGTGAGACACACACACACACACACTCCGCTGGCTGTGACTCCTCATACGAGGCGTGTGTTCGTGTGTCCCACGGATCAGATGCAGTAAACCTGCGGGAAGGAGGAGTCGTGACTAACACTCCTGCGGTCTCTAAGCTTTTACACAACTTTATATCAAGGAAATCGTAGCTCAATCATAGTTGTTTTGATGTATCCAATCTCATTAATTGTGCATACTATTTAATACATTATATTTACATACTTTTGTGTTTATGTTGAGGGTTCTACATTTTGTTTTTAGTGGGCTAATGAACAGAACTGTGGAAATTATAGAGCATGTGGGTTATATGCATTTTCCTTCATTTATTTTATATTATATATATATATATAATGTATGTATACGGTATGTGTATGTGTATGAGTTATTTTTATATTTAAATGTGTGTGTGTGTATGTAACACACACACACACACACACACACACACCGGTAATCTCAACTAAAAAACAAAAATTTTAATTACTTAAAATAAAATATATAAAAAATATAAACTTATTTTATTTGTGCTTCTTTTTCGTGTAGTTTAACTTTGCAAAAACTGATAAATAAAATCTAATATAAAACTGCAGATATATTTAAAATAAAAGCTGACAAAAAATTAATACTTTAACTAAAATTTAAGTGAAAACAGAAAATATAAATATAAAGTCCAATATTTACATATAAGAGACTGAGAGCGATATTCCTGGAGATATATATATATATATATATATATATAATATAATATAATATAATATAATATAATATAATATATATATATATTATATATATATATATATATATATATATATCGCTGTATTAAAATTACACTAATTAAAGCAATAATTATGAATTGTTGTTGGCTCTCAGAGAAGGACAGCAATATAATAAAGACTGTTGATATAATAAAAATTGATGAATAATCATAATAAACATTTATTCTGGCATATAATATAGGCTATTCATTAGTCTAAGTTTAGGCTGTTAATGTTGTTGCATAATATACTGTAGTTAAACTGACGTGGTTCCAGCTGTGTGAGGGGGAAAAAAAGTGTGTGTGTGTGTATAATATATATATATATATATTTTATATGTGTGTGTGTGCGCATGTAAAGAGTTTCTCTGTCCTGTTGAAGGACACTGCAGGATCTCCTGAGGCGTTCGGCCCGTCTCTGGTACATGATGTTGGTTATTAGTCAAGCTCTCGTGCAGATATATTAGATTAAGATGAAACGTGTGTGTGTGTGTGTGTGTGTGTGTGTGTGTGTGTGTGCTGTTCTGCCCCAGATATCTGTGTATCGCTGTGTTTCATGCGTGTTTCGCTCCTGCTGACGCTCTGATCTTTTCAAATATTCCTGCTCGTGAAATATTCAGTATCAGCGAGAGACTGAACTCAGAGCATTTGTCCTTCAACTCTGTTCCTCCTCGTTCGTCTCTTCTTCTCTCCTCTCTGTGGTTTCATTATTACACAGATTGTAATTAGTGATGTACTGAAATTTCAGCAACACCACAATAAATGTTCCGATTTTGGGCGAAACTGGCGTTAATTTTGTGCAACAACGTGGATTAACAAAAAATTCTGTTGATGCGTGAACAAAACTGCATCTGATCATCTGTGTTGATACTTTAACATATTTCTGTGGCTGATATCAAAAGTCCCCCGTGAAAATCCAGCTTTTAATGTTGTTTGTGTCTATGTGGTGTTTTTAATATGCTTTCAGACAAACCATGTGTAAATTCATAAGTCGACAGCATTGCTGAGTATTTTCCTCTTAAAACTGCAGTGAACCAAAGACAGTCTCAAAAACACTGAAATCGCTGGTGTTTCTGACGTCACAAACGACCTTGTAACCAATCAGATCAACGTGTGATCGTCGACCAGTGGATCTCTGAGTGAGTGAGTGAGTGAGTGGAGGCGGGGCTCATTTGCATATTCATAGAACTGCGTATACTAAATGAGGCAAGGGTGTCGAGTTACATTCAAGATATTTTAAGGCATGAGTTTTTATTTATTTATTTATTTATTTATTTATTTATTGGGTGATTTTTAAGTAATAAAATATACTACAGGGGGACTTTAATAAAACCGCTTGTAAACATAATATTTTTACTTGTTGTCTTTTTTTAATGCATGTTTGAACGAATCTGTCATGAAAAAAAGTTATGACAGCCACTGTTTAAATGTTTATATTTTAACAATTTAATTGGAGTAGAAACATAATTTTATCATTTAAAAAAGTTTATATTTAATCAATCTATTTAAACAATTAAATTGCACATATGACAAAGTAAACTTAATTTTCCGCTTTGGTTTTTGGCTAAATTAATACTTTAAATTGCTGTTTTGTTTAAAAGTTCAGCTTGTGCATCAAATAGAAGTTAAATGTTAGATGCGTCTATTCAAACACAACTAGTTTTGCCCTGAGGTTGTTGGGTAATTTTGTGTTTTGCAGACGTACTTAGTCATTGCAAACATGTTTGTTTTAATTGCTCAACGTCAATATAAATTGTGGATATCAAAACGCTTCTAATTTATTTTATTGAATATATGCCTGTCGCATCCATTATGGATCTATTTGCATATGGTATTTCTGGCATCCCATTGGAAGAAAATTCATTTAAAATCAATTAAATAATCAAATAAATATGACATGCATCCACAGCACATGCTCTCAATATTTACACAGTGGATATATGTTGTATATGAGTGGCTTATTGCTTGATATTTTAATTTGTTAACCCAGACCAGGAGCTTTATGCATGGGCAAAAAAGAGCTTTTTCTTCTCCTTTGTGCATGGATATGTGGGAAAAGTAAACCGGAGTTGGGATTCCTGAAGTATCCATGGAAGCGAGACTCTTTCCTGAATGAATGCATGTCTGGAAGTGTTTGAATGAGTTTTAATCTGAATAGCTGTCCTGTAATAATCTCTGAAAGTCAATCTAACTCATGCACTTCCCACAGGATTACTATAGATGATGATTGTTTTTAATCAATTAAACCAATAGCTGTCCCGTCCAAAAACCTCTCTCAATAATTTCATTCATGTTCGCGTCTGTTCTGTAACACGAACAGGAGCTGGGTCGAATGACTGTATATGACAGAAAATAATCCAGTGACCCAAAGCACCAGTGTTATTTTAGTATTTATATAGGCTACTATTGTAGTTTTTATTCATATTTTGAATTGGCTTTTTTTATGAGTATGTTTTAATAATCTTGTGTGCTTTTGCCTTTTTAAAAAAAAAAATAATAATAATAATTATTTACCTTTTATTTTTGTTTGAGTAATTTTAGTACCTTGACTTTTTCACTGCTGGCAAAACATGTTTTCAATAAAACTCGGCTGCCTATACGGTTGTCAGGTAGCACCAATTAAAAAAAAAATCATATATATATATATATATATATATATATATATATATATATATATATATATATATATATATATATATATATATAGGCTAAATAAGGCTATAAATAGATTATATATATATATAGCCACTTGCATCAGTCTGCTATGGATAAAGATAGGCTGTTTAAAGAGTAGACGAAGTATGATACAATTACCAGTGATAAACCTATACTTACAATAACTCTTCTGTTAATAACCCTCTGATGATCAGGCTGTCCGTTGGCAGGGACGCTAAAATGCAGAAGTATAATCTGTAGTTTTCATGAAAACCCTGGAGCTGTCAAAAGACTTCTGACAAAAAATTGTAAATTTCTCGGAGAGTCTCGGAGAACGAAAAAAACATTCTGCATTTACTACAGACATTGTAACAAAACAAAGCGGATTGAAAATTGTTTATTTTGTTAGTTAATGCAATAATAAAAAAAAATCTTATATATTTTTTTTATTTCAGCCCTATTTATTCTTTAGTTTTCATTTATCTTATCATGATCTATAAATTAGCCTAATTTTTTGTATTTTTGAGTTTTTATAATTTTTCAATATAGCATTTTTATGTGTATTTTAGTTTTAGTACTTAAATTTTTTTAATTATTTCTCATCTCATGGTTATTTAAAAGTTGTAACATTGAGTTGCATTTCCAGCAAAAGTAACTATATCATGAATTTTCCATTACTGTGATGTAGAATCGCTCTGATGCTTGTTAATGCATTAGTGCAGCAAAATTTATGCAATTTTTGCAAAATTTCACACATTTTTTCAAGGAAATTTCACATATGGAATTAGTCAACTCTACTTAACTAAATTAAGTGAAATTAACAAAGAAAATAAGTAATTTTAACTTGGCTACTTAAAGGTTGAGCATACCTATTTTGAAGTTTCCTTTGCAATACGTTTCACTCACAATATAACTGAGTTAAACCACACGTTTAAAGTGTATGCTTTACTTGGAAACATCCAAGTAATTAATACAATAGATATTGTGTGAGACACCATATCAGAAGTTACACATTATGTGAACGCAGAAACCACAACTTGGTAGACGATACACAATGACGGTAACATTTGATGGATCGTTTTTGTGTATGAATGTGGCATTTTGAGTAGAAAATGTCAAATGTCCAACAAAATGGCAATTTACTAATCCTAACAACAAAAGCAATGATACAAAAGTGTAAATCAACCTCATTAATTACTCAAGGCCCAGTGCATGATGGGAACACCAGTATCAGAAAATTTGAGTAATTTTATAACGTTGATATTTACGCTTTCATTTCTACACACTTGAATTGAGAACTAATTTAGAATTTACTTAGTGTTTTAAATTCTTGCCTGAACTAACGTTTTCATGTAAATTACATTTGTTTTTTCTGTAATATTTACTTCACCCCAAATAATTTTGATCAGTGTAGTGTTACTCTAGAACAAACAGGAGAGGTAAAGCAAGGGAGGAGTGTGACGAAGCAAAAGCTCAGCGTCCTCAATCAACGTGTCCCAGAGAGAGACGCCAGAGCCTCACACACACTTTTACACGGAGGCTTCGTGCGTTTCTCTTGAAGGGATGAGATGATTGGTCTCAGGGTCACCTGACCCCCTCTGAAGGGTTATAAACACTTTTTTGACACGAGAACATTGTGTTTCCTGTAAGCGGCCCAAAGGTGATGCCTTTGGGTAAAGGTAACTCCAGGTTTTGCCGTCTTTTTTGTTTCTAGAAATGTACTTTATGCATGTTGAATCTCACTACACAAGCTTCATTTCACATGTGTTTGCTTTTCCATTGACTACTGTCAATATATATTAATAAATACAATAAAAATACAAATCAAGTAACAGTTTAAAGAGAATCTGGCTGAGGAGATAATTAAAATTAAGTTAAATTAAACTCTTGACTTGTTATTACCTAAACAACCCGTGGAGGTTGTTAGCCCATAGTATTGCAAGAATATAAATTATTAAATAAAAAAATAATAATATATAAATATTTAATGAATTAAATTAAATAATGCTAAAATGACACTGGTCACATTATACATATTTATTTGAATCTGCATTTCAACTTTTTTTTTGTTTTGATTTTTAAAATTTTTTTGTGTTATCACATTTAAAAAAAAATCTTCATTTTAAGATTTAGTACTTTTAGGCAACAGTTTCAATTAGTTTTTTGTTGACAATTTTCATCTAATATTTAAATTTTATTTTACTTTTTTCAATTCTGATTTTTACGAGTTTTAGTTAACAATAGACTGTGACTGCATTCTTGAAATGCGTTGTCTGAACGTTTGGTTTGCGTTGTTATAATGTTTCTAGCCTTGACGTTCTAGACCGATGCTAAAAATATCACGTCTCCTCCTCCTTTCTGCTTTAGTCGTCACTTTGGGTTCTGCTTGCATTTTCGTCTCAGTTTTGGCCTCGTTCCGTTCCTATTTCTGTCCTATAACTTGTTTAAGGAGTCTGTGTGTTCTCACTGCAGCGTTTGAAGATCCCTGTGTCACTGAGCTTTTTATAGCACGTCTGCAGCCCAGGCTCTTTAGGAGAGCCAAATCTTTCCATTAAGGCCGTCCTGTGTCTGTTTAAGGAGGTTTGTGTGTTGGACTAAACCATCTTTTACCAGAACGCAAACACAGCAGATCTGATCCTTCGGCTTATTGATAAAGAAAACATATACGTTGAGGATGGAGAACGTGATGAATTGCTCATGGGATTCACTGAGTGATGGATTGAAAACTCAAGCCCTTCAGAAAGATTGATCTTAAATCTATCACCCCCTCTCTCTCTCTCTTTTCTCATTTCAGTTCTGTAATTTATTGCTCTTGTCTGGCGCCTCCACATCCAAACATCTACGCAATAGCTTGGGATTTATTTGCTGCAGGTTGACGTAACCATAGGATATTTCATTGCAACTTAGTCAATTTTGGTTTGATTTTTAATGCATTTCTCTAGGTTAGGGCTGCACCGTTAATTGAAATGAACCCGAAAATCACAATATGGCTATTATCAAATGGCAAAACCTGCAATTGAATTAAATAAATAAATGGATAAATTACACGTGAGCAGCTCATTATCCTCGGGTGTTTTCAGCGTCTCAATACACAGCAACTGCTGCTCAACATGAACTGCATCTGCATAGTCATTTTAACAGGCATTTGTGAACGTGCGCCAAATATCTTGTAACAAGAATGTCTTATCAACACGAGAAGGGGTCCGGTTTTACTTTCCATTAAAAGTTTTTGTTTCCCCAAATCGTGCAGTGCTATTCCCTGGTTCATTAGTGCTTGTTCCACCGTTCACGCACTCTCTTTTCTTAGCTCAGAGTATGCACACTCGTTTACATGCAACCAAATAATCCGTTAGTAAATCGGATTGGCGGCTCAATCGGACTGAAAAGCCTTTATGTGAAACCTTAAACGATCCGATTGAGCTCGATCCGAATGAAATTTCGATCGGATTAAAATGAGTGGTTTTAATCCTTTTTTTTAATCCGATCCAGAGAACATGTAATTACTTGATCGGATTGAAAACCGTAACTGAAAGGACTGCGCATGTGCAATCATGTAAAATAGTGTAATTTGGGGTGTGACGGTTATTATATAAAAAAATGAAAATAGGATAGGAAAATAGGAAGTCTCGTGAGAAGCGAGACGAGAACGAGAACGAGCGAGAAACACGAACTGCTTTACGGGTTGATACAGAATACAAAATGTACATGTCAATGTTCTATGATAATGTCTATGATGTATTACCCACCTCGGTAGACATAGCTCCGCAAGTAAAGTTGGCCGGCTCCGATAACAAATGCCCGTGAGCAGCGGTAGAACGGGGGAGAAGGGGCCGCAAGTGAGGTTTTTTTACGATAGTGTTGTGAAATATACGGCCCACAGCTGTAGGGGGAGCTCATGGGGAAAACATGCGACAACAAAAGTGAAAATCAGCGAAGACTAGAAGTTGCCGAGTTCTGCTTTAAAGCCTTGTTTATACTCGACGCATCCGCACGACACGAGCGCGAAGTTGCGCACGACAAAAATTACGGGTTCGGTGCGCAAGACCGGCAAGACCACATTCGCTTGGCTGTGTGCACCGCTTTTTTCAGTAGCACCTCATTGCAGTACACGAGATCCACGGGGCGGAGTGGGATCCAGATTAAGGGGTGGAGCTGGGTAGGTTTAGGGGTGGGTTTAGGGATAAGGGGTGGAGCTGGGTAGGTTTAGGTATGTAAGGTGGGAGGAGTTGGATCTGGATCCGACTCCTCCCAGTGGATTTCATGTTCTGCAGTGAGGACCATCTCGCTTTTTTGTAACGCGCGCGGCGGCGCATCCGAGGATGAAATACTTCAAGCCGAATCTGCCCGAGCGTACGTCTCACCGCACCGGCACCCAGTTTGCACGTTCATTGCAAAGTTTTTTTTTAAAGGTTTTGTTTACTGTGCGTGATTTATTTAAAACAAAGCACGTTCATTGCAAAGTTGTTGTTTTTTTGTTAAGGATTTGTTTACTGTGTGTGAGATTAATTTAATGGAAAGCCAATTCACTTCTAGTTGTCTTGTTGTTAATTTTAAATAAACTCAGAGCAAGTAGCCTAGCTAATCAGTGTCTGTTTATTCAAACTAAGTTGTCCTATAACAGACAATGCATGTATATTGCATATAACATAATGATTATTGAGTGTTAAGGCTTTTTGAAGATTAAAAAAAAAGATTTTTTTCATTGTATGGTGATTGTGTCCACACACTGCAAAGACACATTTATATGCAAACACCATATAAAAGTGAATTTTGCATCCGATGAGCCTTTTAAGTCTGCTGTTTAAAACAAATCAAGAACCATAGTGTTAATGCTCAAACAACAGGAAACTGTATTTGTGCAGTGTGCGCATGTCAAAAAATCTGTTCCGATTTGAAGCTTGTGACATATAAACGTGCACATCAACCCGATCACTTGTTTAGCGTTCATGTAAACACTAGGTTCAGATTCAGAAGTAAAAGTTGTGCATGTGAACATAAATGAAGGACGTTCTTCCTCTGTCAGCCTCACGTTGGTTCCCGTATGATTTCACCTTCAGGGTGTTTCTATGGGCCGATCTCTGGCTCGTTGCCTGTCGACTGCAACCCTCAGAGAGTTTCTGCTGGCTCCACGCCTCAGGACACGGAAACAATGGCTTTCCATTCATCCCCTTAATGGAGAAAGTGCTGGATAATTTACATGGGATAAAGGGGGCGGCTGAAGAGTGAAGAGATTTCTTTGGCTAATACAAGAGCTCTGCAGACATTCATTTCTCTTAACTGACAGAACTTTTCCTATCTATTCCCCAGTCCAGCCAAAAACACACTTAGACTCAGTTGCAAAATCCAGTGCACTACGTAGGCAGCATGTTAACATCAGAGTTGCACTCATACAGATAAAGCTTTATGGAAATTCTGCATCAAATTTATAGGCAAGACAAGTAGTTTGTTTAGGCATGGTTTGTAGGGAATTACAAACCTGCACACATATATTCAAACGCACATAACTATAGAATCAATTCTTAATGCGCATGTGAACGCCATCAGCGTTTATCACAGGTTCGCGTTTAAAGTCTATTTAGAGAACGGTGTCATCTTATCTGCCCCTAATTTAATAACAAATGATCATTTCGACGGAAGAGAATCAATCAAAACTAACTTTAGCTGGAAATAACATTATTCAAGAACCGCTATAAAAACAAAACAATCTCTGTTACCTTGAATTAAATGTTTATCTCTGTAAAGTTGCTTTGAAACAATCTACATTGTTAAAAGCGCTATATAAAAGAGGATGACTTGACTCATAATCTAAACTAGTGCTGCACTATTAATCATATCTCAATCGCGATGTCAATCAAATGCTGCGATTTCATATGAAATAGCCTAAACAAATTAGGGCTATTAACACAGCATCTGTTAATTGTTGTCATCATTTGGCCAGTGTTACATGATCCCGTTCTTATTCATGCTTTTAAACCATTCATGCACAATAACTCAATAATCGCAATATGACATTTTCCCCAAATCGTGCAGACCTAGTCTAAAAGGTAGATCACATAATTATGCTTTCTTCTAAGATATCTTATTTGACCATCTTTGCATGTATAGTATCTGGAGAAGATAGTCCCATAATTCATTGCAATGAGCTTGGTTGGAAAAACCATCCATGATGGTGACCGAAGCAAGAGAAATGTTGGTATAAATGTAATTAAAAGCAATGTAGCAGCAGACAAAATATTAATTTGCACAGTAAAGCAATTCTTCGAAATGTAAATGTAAATGTAAAAATTGAGTACGTTTTACAAGAAAATACTATATCAGTCTTTCTAATTCCAAATTTCATGTGGAATTCAATGTTACAGTTTCTTTGTAATTATTTGTAAAATTTACTAGCAAGTAAATCCTCGTCTATTATTTTCAGTGTACATATATTTTCAGTTTTACTGAAATATGCAATCGCTTTTATTATCATTTGAGTAACACAAGCTGTGATATTTATGATATTTTGTGTGATATGAGTTCTGTGTGTTTGTGTTTTGACTGTCCGCTCGTCATGTAACTCGTTCAGTTAACTTTATCTCTTTAAAAGCCCTCACCTTGTCTCTTCTTTAGCCACCTTACACTAATGAGGATATACAGCACAGAATTAGCAGCGGACCGGCACTAATTATATTAGCTTTTGACATTAGTGCAAACTGTACTTTGATACCTTGCAAACGAAGAGCATTTAAAGCGTTTTTCTTGTTGTAGGAGTTAGACTAGACTTGTGGCATGTTTATCTATTTATTTAGGGTGAATTCAGGTAGAGTGGGACATCAGGTTGAGTGGGACACTTAAGCTTTTGGGTACTGTAAAGGGTTAATTTTGTAAGCCAATCACAACAATTGTTACTGTGTTGTAGCTGAATGTCTATTGGATATGAAATAAATGTTGTGATTGATGTGACATCACAGATGTGGTCCAGATTTTTTTTTTTCAAATTGCTTGACTCCTGTGACCTCATGGTAAGCCACCCGGCAAGTGTAAATCTATTTTAGAATAATAAGGTTGATAATTATGTCACTTATGATTTAACAATAACACATTTGCTTTTACACACATTTATACTGTTTGTGTATTAGAGATTAATAACAATGAGCATCTAACTGTATAAAATATTTGTGAAAATTAGATTCACAGCACTGTCCCACTCAACCTGACAGTGTTAGGTTGAGTGGGACAGTGCATTTCAGGTTGAGCGGGACAGTTTTAGGGCTAATGCTAGCAAACACAGTGCAGCCATTTCATGAACAAAAATACAATTTTAAAGTTATAAGTAATAATAATGTATTTGAATATACAATTTTAGTTTGGTCACTTCAATATACACAAGATGGTACCCATACAGAGAGGAGAGGGACAGAGAGAGAGAGTGAAGAAAGCAATACAGGACAGAACGGGGCAATACAGAAAAGGAAAAGACAGCAAAGTAGGAAAGGGAAAAAGGGGCTATTGAAGAATATGAGCAGGAGGTGACTGAAGGACACAAACCAAAATGAAGGTTTTTAGCCAGGGTATGGAACATCCCCAAATCAACACTGCAAAGGTGAGTGAAAGGGCTAGTGAGTGGCTACCGCCATGCCTCAGGTAAGAGAGCCCCCTGCTCTCAGCTCAGGTAAAAGGATGTAGGCTTAATGAAAGTTATATTCATTTAATGTTGAGTGAAGTTTACAATGTTAAAATGTTTGCATTAGTTCCAGAAATCCATTTTTAAAAAATCCTTCCAAGTATTAATTGATTGAAGGTCTCTGTTGTTGTATTTTGCGCTTCATAATGCGCACACAATTTCAATGCATGTATTCTGGTTTTATTTTTACGTTTTATACAACATCCCAAATTCATTGGAATTGGGGGGTTGTTTTCTCATGTTCATTTTAACCATAAAAGAGTGTCCCACTTTCCCTAACAAAGTGTCCCACTCAACCTGAGTGCTTCCAGTTTGCTGAAGAGGGTGTCAGATGGTGTTTAAAGATTAACAGTTTGTTAATAAATACATAAATTGGGGAAATTTCACCATAGTGGCCTTTATTACAATCTATTTAAACAAAACACATACAATTTTAATACATTCTAACTGATGTAGGTTGTTTAAAATGCAATTTACCAAAAATTGTCCCACTTTACCTGACTTCACCCTACTTATTTTTTATTAAATCTTCAGTCCTTCAGCAGTTTTCATCTCATTTTCAGCAGAACGCTCGTTCATACGCAGTTTTCCAGTCTCACTGGAGGAAGATTTTCTGTCATCCTGATTTCTGCAGGAACGCACAGATGGAATCTGCATATTGAACCATTTCTGAGTCGCCAGTATTTCTGCTTCCATTTCCTCCCTCCCTTTTTTTTTTTTACTCCTGTCGCTCTTTTTACTCATTGTGTCCAAATGTAAACTGCCTGTAAATAGATAGGTAGACAGACACATGGATTGACGGATGGATGTATAGATGGATGGATGGATGTATAGATGGAACGATAGATGGATGATGGAACGAAGGATGAATGGATGTATATATGGAACGATGGATAGATTAATGTATGTATGGATGGAACGATAGATGGATGGAAGGATGGATGGATATATGGAATGATGGATGGATGTGTATATATGGAACAATATATGGATGGACGGATGGATGTATATATGGAATGATAGATGGATGGATGTGTATATATGGAACAATATGGATGGATGTATATATGGATGTATGGATGGAACGCTGGATAAACGGAACGATGGATGGATAAATGGAACAATGGATGGATAGATGGATGGATGTATGGATGGATAAATGGAACAATGGATGGATGGATGTATATATGGATGTATGGATGGAACAATGGATAAACGGAACGATGGATGGATGTATATATGGAATGATAGTTAGATGGATGTGTATATATGGAACGATGGATGGATGTATATATGGAATGATAGATGGATGGATGGATGTATATATGGATGTATGGATGGAACGATAGATAAATGGAACGATGGATGGATGGATGGATTGATGTATATATGGATTGATGTATATATGGAATGATAGATGGATGGATGTATATATGGAACAATATATGGAACGATGGATGGATGGATGTATATATGGAACAATATATGGAACGATGGATGGATGGATGTATATATGGAACAATATATGGAACGATGGATGGATGGATGTATATATGGAACAATATATGGAACGATGGATGGATGGATGTATATATGGAACAATATATGGAACGATGGATGGATGGATGTATATATGGAACAATATATGGAACGATGGATGGATGTATATATGGAACAATATATGGAACGATGGATGGATGGATGGATGGATGGATGGATGGATGGATGGGATGGATGGAATGATGGATGGATGGTTAGAATGATAGATGGATAGATGGATGTGGAACGATGGATGTATAGATGGAACAATAAATGGAACGATGGATGGATGTATAGATTATAGATAATCATGGATGTATAGATGGAACGATGGATGGATGTATAGATTATAGATAATCATGGATGTATAGATGGAACGATGGATGGAACGATAGATTGATATCTAGTTCTAGAGATGATAGACTTTTATATGCAATGTTTTATTAATTGAATAACTATACATAAAATATTTTATATGAAAATCTTCAGTCATTATCTTGTGAAACCGCTCTAAAGAAATATTATTTTTTTCACTTTGAATATATATAGATACAGAAATAATGTAAGATCAGTTCTCGTGTGAACATCATGATCTCTGTGTCTTCATCACAACTATCAACAGTGCTGCCATAGCAACATGCCACCGTCTGCCCCGTGGAATTGTGGGAGTAAACCCATAGGGATTCTGGGAGTGTGACATGTGTTAATACAGGTGTGTGAGGAGAGCACTAATTCACATTCAGGAGGAGCAAGGAGATTTATTACACACACACACACACACACACACACACACACACACACACACACACACACACACACACACACACACACACACACACAATAGGACAGCGCTACAACCAACCAGAGCAACGAACATTTATTATAAATGATTTATCTGTACACATCATTGTTTTAAATTCATGTGCCTCAATCTTTAATCAATATCTCATCTCTTCTCTTATGATGTGGGCGGGGCAACCTGTCACTCACATGAGATCAGCCAATAGCAAACCACAACCATCCAATCAATTCCCCAGACAGAATCAAGCCCCGCCCACATTTGTTCTTGTTTCACTCTGATATACGCCACAATAGGGATGAAAAGATGAGTGCAACTTCCATTTCATGACAACCTTAAACGTTAAGTATTGGTTACTAATACTGTTGTGTGTGTGTGATGTTTAAAAGCCTGATTGAATCTGTCCAGTCTCTCTATTTTAAGTGTGTGTGTGTGTGTGTGTGTGTGTGTGTGTGTGTGTGTGTGTGTGTGTGTGTGTGTGTGTGTGTGTGTGTGTTTCACAGCACAGCTGGCTCGGCTGCTGTTGTGCCAGTCAGGTTACAATTTAGAGACTCTTACACACACACACACACACACACACACACACACACACACACACACACACACACACACACACACACACACACACACACACAACACACACAGAGGTGTCCTCTGTCCATCTGGCTGTGTTAGACGGAGTGTGTGTGTCTGGGTCATTTGCTCTTTGTCTCTCCCTACTGATAACGTAAACAACACACACCAAACCCATCCCAGAAACACTCAATCACACTTCAGGAACAAGATATGAACGGTGTAACTTTGCTACTATACTGGAGTATAACTTTGAGGAATCTGTACTTGTCTTGTTACATTTACAAGGTGAAAATAATGCTTTTTACTCCATTACTTCAATAATGTGACTTCAGGCCTTTCTCAATTGTTTAACAATAAAAATAGCATTTTTCTTTATTCTAATGTGACTTTGAAAAGCACGGGTGAGTAAATGACAACGTTATTTTTTTGTGAACTATCTCTATCAGACAGACATTTAATTTTTTTAAATTTTTTTATTATACGCAAAAAAATATTGTACGCAATTCATGATTATTAGTCTAAAAGTCACTAAATTCAAATGCCAAACCACTGTATATATAATCTGCTGAAAATATTAGGGTATATTGGTTTACTTTAACAGTAAGAACAGTTTTTGCCTCAAAATTACTAACATTAGAAAGTCTCTACTACCTCTTGTTTTTAAGTCAATTATTATATTTTAACATCAAATTATATTAGATTTAAATTTTATAAAGTATAGATACTGGTTTAGTTTTTTTTGAGTGGGTACTTAATTTAATTAAATGTTTGAGACAGTATGGACATTTAGATTATGAATAGTCATGGCTAAAATGCTGTTTAATATATACATGGCACATAATATATGAAATTATTTGAGTCTTTTCTTGTTTGACATGTAAAGTATGATTTTTTTTCAACTGGATTGAAATCTATTTAACATAATAGGTCCTCCTCGGAGTCTCTTTTGCATTAAAGTACTTTCTTAAAGGAGTAGTTCACTTTTTAAAAAACTTTTGCTGATAATTTACTCACCCCCATGTCATCCAAGATGTCCATGTCTTTCTTTCTTCAGTCGAAAAGAAATTAATGATTTTGATGAAAACATTCCAGGTTTTTCTCCATATAATGGACTTCAATGGTAGCCAAAACGGTTTAAGTTCCAAATGAGTTTCAGTGCAGCTTCAAATGACTTTAAACGACACCAGACGATGAATAAGGGTCTTATCTAGCGAAATGATGCGCCATTTCGAAAATAAATAAAACAGTTTAAGTATTATTAGCACAAATGCTCGCCTTGCTCTGTCCTGAAATGCACGTTCGTGATTCTCCTGTTCGAACTCGTTCATCAAAATGAACAAATCTTTTTTTGAGTCATCGCATAGTTTCGCTAGATAAGACCCTTATTCATCGTCTGGTGTCGTTTAAAGTCATTTGAAGCTGCACTGAAACTCATTTGGACCTTAAACCGTTTTGGCTACCATTGAAGTCCATTATATGGAGAAAAACCTGGAATGTTTTCATCAAAATCATTAATTTCTTTTCGACTGAAGAAAGAAAGACATGGACATCTTGGATGACATGGGGGTGAGTAAATTATCAGCAAAAGTTTTTTAAAAAGTGTTCTAATCCTTTAAATAAAGCTCCTGGTCTTATTGTGCATGTTCTGAAGTTTTTCTGAATCATGTACAGATACAGTGACTTTCTCCACGTCTGAATGCTGATGTTTGTCTTCTCTTCGTAACTCTTTCACTCGGCTGTAAACTGTAACACGTCCTGTGTGGCAATTTATTCCCAAACGGCTGCATGATGTAGAAAGAAATGATGAAACTTGGAGAACACTGTTAACCTTAATTTTCTAGTTCAGAGTAAAAGTCTTCAGATGTTTCTCATGCTGTAATATGTTATCTCACCATTTATAATTTCTTCTTGAAACAGGCTTGTTTTGATTGTTGCACGTTGTAAAGTGTGTGTGTGTGTGTGTGTGTGTGTGTGTGTGGTTTATTTCTTCCCCGCGTGTGATGGTCTTTCACCTCGTCCTGTGATGTGAACAACGGCTCAAGGTCTCTTAGATCAATGTTTAATCCACTCTAGATGCCGGAGATCACGTATTCTGTGAAGAGCCCTTTCTGACGCTCCTGAAGCTTCAATAGTGTGTGAAATGAGCTGGTTTAGTCGAAGGACACGTTGTGTGTGTGTGTGTGTGTGTGTGTGTGTGTGTGTGTGTGTGTGTGTGTGTTTTCCATTCGTATATACAGCATCAAGTGCTTTATTTACTACAGATTTTGGTATTTTATGTGTTGAAATGTATAATAAAAAACTTTATTATAATAAATTAATAATAATAATTTGAAGCGTTTTTAACCCTGTTGCCATAAAGAAAAGAAGCTGTGGTTTTCTGCCAAATAAAAGCTTTTGAAAATAAAGATATTAAGACATAAATATTCGTTTTGTAATTCTACAGTTAATTTTTTTTAATAATTAAATAATTTTAGTTTTTTATTAATAGATTTTTCAATTATCTTTGACAAATTATCTAATATTGTAATTTCTTATTTGCAAATATAGTTTTAAATATATATTTTTAAATAAAACTATTAAAATCAATAATTATAATATATTTTATTATATGTTAGTAGTAATAATAATATTAGTAGTTATTTTATAGTTCTATTGATAATCATCATTTTATAAATCTATTGATACATTTTATTTTTTCATTTATATTTTTTACAAGTAACTTTATTTGCAAAATAGTTTTAATAATAGTAAATAATATTATTATCAATTGAATAATTATTTTATGTAATATTTTTAATTTTATAATAAATTGTATTTTATAAAAAAAATATATTTATTTTATAATATTTTTTGCAATTATATTTTACAAGTAATTTCTTATTTGATAAATGGTTTTAATAATAATATTTCTTTTTTTTTTTTTTTTTTTGTGCATCTGTATTCCGTACAAACAATCAGTAAATCTGGAGCTCTCTTTTTTGCCTTTTAAATCGATACTGCAGTCTTTACTAGAAACTGTTTTCTCATTCATTCATCCCTAGTACATGTCATATGAACAATTATTCAGTAATTGCTCATAACTCGCGCTGATGCACATGAACATGGTTGATGTTTTCTCTGATGACAGCTGTTATGGTTATCTGTCATCTCCTGCTAATAGTTGATTGTCCTGCACTCGCGCCGTCAGTCATGCGTCTCAGGTTGATTGTGTTTTCTGACCGGAGCAGAACGGATACGTCACTGCTGGAAATGTCAGATGAGAGACACAGGTTTCCACTGTCCATGAGGAAGTTAAACTCCCTTCACAAGTTAGACACCAGCTATGTTTCCATCCACACGTTTTTATCCGCATTAAGTGATATCGAATGAAAAATGCCTTATGGAAACAGTAAAATTCGATTGAATTTCATGAATATCGACTCAAATGAAATGCGTTCGGTCTCATGGGATTTTATCTTGATGGATATACGGCTTATGCGATAAACGCTGATGGAAACGTTTTTATGGTGTGATCCATTTTGTCTAGCAAAACTTTGTTGGCTTGAATGTTGTGCAATTCAGTGAGAAAATGAATGGAAACACCTTAAAATGTCTCAAATCAATTCGATATACCAATTTGATCGCAAAACAGCATGTGACGTCATTACACACAGGTTTTTATTTGCTTCAAAGCCGTTTGATGGAAACACACTTTCACCAGCTTTATTCACAGTTTTTTTACCGAACTTTAGATAAATCGATTGACAAGTGGATGGAAACTTGGCTACAGACATGTTTAGATGACACCATCATGTGACCCACTATGTTCATATCTCATGTGCATTTGCATTTGTGCATTAAGTTCATGTACATGCATGTAAGTTGGAGCTGTTTATTTTATGAAGTTGATATCTAATGTGTGTGTTGTGTGTGTTTTCAGGGTGAGGAGGGACCGCCCAGTCTGGAGTACATTCAGGCCCGGGACCTGTTCCCCCAGAAAGAGCTGGTCAAAGAAGACGACGCTCTACAGGTCAGTTTCAGTGTCGCCGCATGTCCTTCTCTAAATCACTTATTTGTAAAATTATTCATGATTAATAATAATAAAATCATTGTATAATGATCATAATTAGATACAATTGTTAGGTATAATAATGAATTTTAATAATAATTATTAGAGATGCACAGACACAGAATTTCTCCGCCGATACAGATAGCCGATTATTCAGAATTATATCTGCCGATTATTCTGAATTATTTCTGCCGGTTATTCGGAATTATTTCTTCCCGTGACGATTATTCGGAATTATTTCTGCCGATTATTCGGAATTAATTCTGCCGATTATTCGGAATTATTTCTGACGATTATTCGGAATTATTTCTGACGATTATTCGTTATTATTTTTGCCCATTATTCGGAATTATTTCTGCTGATTATTCTGAATTATTTCTGCCGATTTCCATTTTCTCTTATCTTTCTCGTCACAGGGAAAGCGGTAGATGACAGTTAAGTGTCACTTGTTTTTTTTTAACTCCGATCTATTTAAACAACACGGGAACACGTTAAAACTCCGGCGAAAGCGGTAGGTAGGTAGAGAGGACCCGGCCTTTGGACCCGGAAACAGTATTATCGGAGAGCGCTTACGTCACGACTTAACAACCGGATATCTGCAGATTATTCGGAATTATTTTTGCCGGTTATTCGGAATTATTTCTGCCGATTATTCGGAATTATTTCTGCCGGTTATTCAGAATTATTTCTTCCCGTGTCGATTATTCGGAATAATTTCTTCCCATGACGATTATTCAGAATTATATCTGCCGGTTATTCAGAATTATTTCTGCCGGTTATTCGAAATCATTTCTGCCGGTTATTCAGAATTATTTCTTCCCGTGCCGATTATTCGGAATTATTTCTGCCGGTTATATTCGGAATTATTTCTTCCCGTGTCGATTATTCGGAATAATTTCTTCCCATGACGATTATTCAGAATTATATCTGCCGGTTATTCAGAATTATTTCTTCCCGTGCCGATTATTCGGAATTATTTCTTCCCATGACGATTATTCGGAATTATATCTGCCGATTATTCAGAATTATATCTGCCGATTATTCTAAATTATTTCTGCTGATTATTCAGAATTATATCTGCCGATTATTCGAAATTATTTCTGCCGGTTATTCGGAATTATTTCTTCCCATGACGATTATTCAGAATTATATCTGCCGATTATTCAGAATTATATCTGCCGATTATTCGCAATTATTTCTGCCGGTTAGTCGGAATTATTTCTTCCCGTGCCGATTATTCGTAATTATTTCTTCCCATGACGATTATTCAGAATTATATCTGCCGGTTATTCAGAATTATTTCTGCCGGTTATTCAGAATTATTTCTTCCCATACCAGTAGTTTGATTTTCTTAAGGAAACAAAACACTTTCCCAACTAATGCTGCAAACTACAGGAAACCCTCTCATTTGGTACATTACTATAATATTAGAGGTTAACATTGACAAAAGAGTCCAAACTATTATATTCGCATGCTATTTAATTTCAGATAATTATTCTCAAATAAAAACTGAAAAGATTGTATATAACTCCGTTGTACATAAGCTAGTTTTCATAAACGCTTGTATTCATGACCACCAATTTATTCAAACATACATGTATAATTAACCGTAAATAAGGTGTTATTTGCTGAGGTAAATGTAACATTAGGTGACAATGTTCACAAGCTGTTTTATTGATGTCTTTCCACGGTTGAAACACTGAGCGATTACATTTCTGTAAGTTAACCTTGTATCTTTCAACAAACCCTTTGATGTTCATGCATGTTTTTTGATGCTATAACTTGTAATAAAGTGGAAGAAAAGACCTGAGGCACTACAGCGATCTGCCATGTCACATTTAAGAGCATCAAAACACAATTTATGGTATGAATTTTGTGATAAATCGACAATTTCAAAGCGGAGACTGTTTCTAATTGCTTTTATCGGCCAATAATCTGTATCGGCCGATAAAATATTTATTATATATAAAAACATTGGTGCATCTCTAATAATTTTTATTCTTTATAATGATAAAAAAAAAATTATAAATATAATAATCTTATAAGGCCTCAGACTATGAAGGAAATATCAGTAAATGAAATGAGAGCTCTAGAACGGTTGTGGAGATGGTGAATAACAGATGTAGAGGTGAAAAGAGTGAAATGAATGTAAAGGACGAAGCAATGACACGGTGCAGGAGGGACAACCAGAGACGAGACACGGGAACAGGACATTACCCAATGACTTTGCACAAACCTGTGAGTCTAACTGCAGACGAAGGACTCTTGGCTTATGTTCCTCCTCTTTCATCAGTGCACATTATTGTACGGTTGATGTTTGTGCGTTTAAAACTTGATGCAACCGTTTTGGACTGTTGTAAGGAAAACAATCCCTTAGACTTGGGAGTGGACACCTTTTGACCATAGCAACCATCAAAAACACCCTAGCAACAGCATTGCAATCACCCTCAACACCATAGCGTTGTGTGATGAGTTTATCACATCTGACAGTACTTAACTAAAATAACTTCAAAAGCACTATGGTAGGACTTTAATATTTTATTTTAGTTCATTTTAATATTTATTTTTTTGTATTATTATTCTTATTTTTCAAACATGGTGGGACATTTTATATTTTTATTTTATTGTTTTTCCCCAGTAATGTGCTCAAGCACAATGGTGGGACTTTAATATTTTTATAATATTTTATTAAACATTTCTCTTTTTTTATGTCAAATCAGTTTTTTTTCAGTAACATGCTCAAAAGCACAATGGTGGGAAATTTCATTTTTTTTATTTTTTTTATTTTGTCCCTCATTTTTTCATTACACACATGTTAATGTAAATGGCTCATAACCTTCCAAAACATGCTACAGGTTTGACTTTTTTATTTTTTTAATGAATATCTTGGGTCAAATTGAAGCAGTTCCCAGCGTGTCTGACACACACTCTTATTTTCGTCGTTCCTGCTGGAGGGAATGGATTGTGTTGTCCTGGTTAATATCCCCCAGATACACACATTTATGATTCACTGTATGTGCAGTGCTTAATGTCTCCCTAATGAATTATACATAAACGATAACAATACCTGAATATTCAGTATCTGCATTACATGCAATTTTTCTTTTTGCAATTTAAATCCGATTTGTGGCTCGGTCTTGTTTTTAACCCCTTGTTGAGAAATTGTGACTTGTTTGCAAGTTGTCAGTAATTGTAAGATTCCTAAAGTTATGTTTTCAGGCAGAATATCAGTGGTTTTGATGGCCTAGATGCATTTAAAAATGAATTAAAAGAGAATGAAAAATGATCCCACATGTTTCTGTATCTGGTGACATTACAGTCTCTCATGCAGTTTTACATGCAAGCGTGATTTTTAATTATCTGTCATTAAAGTTGATCACATGCATCCAGTTTTATTGGGATGCAAATGTACAGATGTGCAATGCATGCAGGGATCCTGATAACAATGGCATGCATCTTTACTCATAAATGTTGTATATTGTGTCCTTCCTCCCAAACAGATAGAGGAACAATGACTGTTTTTGGCAAAAGATAAAATCCAGCTGTCGCTAATGCAAGCATCCTCCCTGGTTTATTTGGACTTTAAGCGATGTGTGTTTGGAGCAGTTCTCCGCCGCGTGGGTTGTGTCAGACTCTCTGTGGTACGAGTCGTTCTCCCAGCGCTCTTTGAAGCAGCACTGCTTTCATGACTCGTTGTGTGTCACTCGGTTGACCATGAAATATGGATGTGTTTTTCCCATTTATCAGCAGAATACAGACACCACCATGCTTTATTTCTCCGTTCACATTCTTCATGTTTCTAGTATTCCCGAAGACTGGAGTACAAGTATAAATCGCCTATAAATATCTCTTAAATGTGAGCGGTTACATCAGCGACTGGTGTAAATCTGAGTATAATGGCTGAAAGATGGATGTGATATTCTCCTACATGCTGTTATCGGTCACTTGGTCGTTTATTATCTTGAAGGTCGAGACACTCGCATTCTTACACAAATAGAGCAGTTTAAATGACATTGCACGCATACTCATAACCTTAATAATTAGGCTGTAAGTCTTGATTTCACTCATAAGGATTGTCATCGTTGAGTTATTAATATGTAGTTGTAGACATCATGGCGGCTCTCTAGGTCAAGTCATTTCAGAGGGCATGTTATTATATTTTGATGAAAGATGGACTAAAATGCAATAAGCATGCGCTTTGATTTTGTACATCTTTAATGTGTCTTTCATGTCTGTATTAGCATACATCACATTTGTACATCTGGTCCAGATGTCTTAGGCAAGGTCATCTTTCTCTGTCTTTGCTGAGTACAGACTCTGTGTCTGAACCTGACGTGTAGAGAGAGATGTGTGTGTAATTCAAATTAAAAGGTGAAAGTAATATATTTAGTATATATAACTATACACGTATGCATGATTATACTTTTTTTACATTGATTTCATGTAATATTCAAATTTTCTGAGATTTTGGGGATTTTCATAAGTTGTAAGCAATAATCATCAAAATTATGACTTATGCACGATATTCAAATTTTTAGTATACACACACGTATACACTCGCGCGCACACACATGTATACACACACACGCACACACACGTATACACGCGCACACACACACGTATAAACATGCGCACACACACGTATACACACATACAGTATATACATACATACAGTATATACACAGACATACATGCAATATACACACACACACATACATGCAATATATACAGACATACAATATATACAGTACACACACATACATGCAGTGTGTGTGTGTGTATATATATATATATATATATATATATATATATATATATATATATATATATATATATATATATATATATATATATATATATAATGTATGTATGTGTATGTGCTCATTCATTCTTTTTAGTGACAGAAATGTCAGTAGATGCAGACCCTGAACGCACCTTCAGAAAAGCTGTAAAGACAATCGTTCTCTTGTTGACTGTAGTAAGAACCTCTTAAAACCGGCCTGAACCGCTCCAGTGTTTGGGGTTTGAAGGGTTTCTACAGAGAGCCAGTGTGCCAGGCTTTAACTGGGCAACTACACAAGCCGCTGGCACAGACGGCATTATGGGAAAGGAAACTTGGAAGCAGAGGTGATGCAAAACTACAGAAAAACAGCTTTTAACTCCAGAAGAGCGGAGAGAGCCTCATTCTCAACAGACCAAGAGATGCAGATTAAGGAATAAAAACAAACCTGATATATTCATTTCAATGCCAGCTAATCAACCTTTCTCTCTTATAAATGTGTCCCGTTCCAGGTCCCGTTCCCGGTCCTACAGGGCGAGTGTGTGGAGTTTCTGGGCCGAGCGGACGATGCCGTCATCGCCATCTCCAACTACAGACTTCACATCAAATTCAAAGACTCCATCATCAACGTAAGAGCACCGACAACACAAGCCAGAGAGAGAGAGATACACTTCAGTCCTTTCACAGTCTGTCTGTGTTCGGCGTCTCCTCTCGTCCCAGTGAAAAGGGCACGCTTTGATCTCGTGACCTTTGACCTGACCCGAGGCTGAGCTCATGTTGGCACACCAGACTCTTTTTCTCTCTCTCTTTCTTTCCACCCATAACCTCCCTCGACTTCAAGCAGGGAAACTGCCGCTGTTCCTTCATTAGTGTAGTTGAAGTTTAGAATAGTTTTAAATGTGATTAGTGTAATCTAAATATACAATACTTTCTCCTGCATCAGTTTCATTGCCGTGTTCAGGAAAGCTGGTTTGAAGCAGACGTATTTTTATGAGCAATTTATGACGGATTAAAAACGTTTTTTTTTTTTGATTGATATGATGATGATAGGGAAAAAAAAGAAAAAGAAATCTATTTATTATTAGTATTATGTAATTGTGTGTGTGTATATATATATATACACACACAATTACATAATACTAATAATAAATGGATTTCTTTTTCTTTTTTTCCCTTAGTATTATCTAATTGTGTGTTTTGTGTGTATAATATAATATATATATATATATATATATATTAAAAAATGTATTATTTAAATATATAAATATTTATATTTTATACATATTAGAATATATTACCTTATTTAAATAGAAATATAAAAATATATTAATTTATATTTAAAGTTCTGTACAAAAATACTATACTATTTTATGTATAAAAATGTTATTTAAAATTGTATTTAAAAGATATACCGACCATAATCAAAATGCCATGCACTATATAAATATATTCATATTTAAATATATATCTAATATACCGTATATGTGTGTGTATGTGTATATATATATATATATATATATATATATATATATATATATATATATATATATATATATATATTTTAACACTCTCTCTCACACACACACACACACACACACACACACGCGCACACACACACACACACACACAGAGATAATGTTGTATTAGTTAAAACATATATATTATTTAAGTATATAAATACAAAAATTGTATACATATATAAACGCATGCATGCATTCTATGCTTTTTTGTAACATGAGTGTCGATGTGTTGCTCGAGACTGAGAGTGGATGATCCGCCTGTGCTGATTGGAGACAGTAGTCGAGGATCAGCTGTGATTGGTCGATGTCTGTCTGTGTAAACGCATCATCAGTGCAGAGAAAAGCCTCTTATCTCATACGTGTGTTCAGACACTCTCTTCATGCCTGGAGGAGAGGGAGTTTTAGGGTTGACCTTTGACCCATGTCTGTGATCTGACCGTCACTGATCTGGCTGATCACACACACCAGAGGAAACCGATAAACTCGCTGATAATCGTGTCGCTCTGACATCTGAATGGCCAGCGGTCATGTTTAAAGGGATGTTACATATTTCAACAGTGTTGATATGGTTAAAGCTACACTGTGTAACTTTTTTAGTTTATTCTTATCTAAAAACACTTAGTTCTTTCAAAAATATATGTGCTCATTAATGTATATTTACTTCGTTCAAGTAATAAAGTATTCTCGTGAGTGTATAATATGCCATTGGAAATACATACGGGTGAGGGGTTCTAATGTCGGTCGCCATGTTGCCCCTCCATCTTAAAGTACATTAGCCAAAGAGGGACATACCCGTTAATTCAAGCTTCGCCTTTCGCGTTTTAACACGCGTGGGTTAGCACTCGAACTGCCTAACACTAGAACTGGAAGCCATGTTAATCTTGGACTACATTGGCCACCGTAGGAGTTAAAACAAAATCGGAATTGAGAGGAACAGAAACTAATATTCACTGGATTGTCATATAGATTTTCACCGCTAGATGGGGGTAAAAATCACACCGTGTAGCTTTAATAATCAAAGATTAATAAATACTAATAGCATATAAATAATACTAAATTAATTCTGGTGTTCAATGCATGTCTCTTTATGACAGTATTTGTTCCTTTTAAAGGTGCAGTCGTGAGGTTACGAATTGCACCCAAGAGAAGTTACGGTGGCCGACAGGAAATGATGTCGTCATCTGAGACCGCAGAGAGTAGCCAGTTAAACAATGAGGTTTATTTACAAAGATAAATTAAGAAATTAGGTTTACTTTTTCAGTAAAACAATGTTATTGACACAATGAGGAACAAGAAACAATAATATTCGCAGTGTTTTATTCGCTGACTTTATTTTGCTTCTGTGTACAAAGAACAACATTGTGACAAAATGCGTTTGTCCCTTTAAGGCCACTGTAGAAACATGTCTGCACATTTCAATGTAAGTGTGTATGTAGATAGAAATGCTCATTCTAAGGTAATAAAAACAACGATTCTTTATGTAAGGTCTTTATACACCTCTGAAAACATAGTTATGTATATTATATATATAATATATGATAAGATATGAGTTTCATTCCGATTACATAGACGTCCGTGTTTTCTGAAAAATAAGGCATGAGGCGAATTGTTGTCGTAATCTACATTATGCTAAATGAAGGTTCCTTTAAGCTTGAGACTGAAATCCTTATGCTGCTTCCCAGAATCCCTTGCACTTAGAGCATCATGTGACCCTGAGATTTAAGACCTCTTTTTTTCTTTTTAAACAATTCTGGATATTTTTGCTCAACTTCAGCAAAGATCTCTCTCTCTTCTCTCTCTCTCTCTCTCTCTCTCTCTCTCTCTCTCTCTCTCTCCTCTCTCTCTCTCTCTCCTCTCTCTCTCTCTCTCTCTCTCCTCTCTCTCTCTCTCTCCCTCTCCCCCTCTCCCCTCCTCCTCTCCCCCTCTCCCCCTCTCCCCCTCTCTCTCTCCTCTCTCTCTCTCTCTCTCCTCTCCCCTCTCTCTCCCTCTCTCTCTCTCTCTCTCTCCCTCTATATCACTCTCCTCTCTCTCTCTCTCTCTCCTCTCTCCTCTCTCTCTCTCCCTCTATATCCCTCTCCTCTCTCTCTCTCTCTCTCTCTCCCTTTTCTCCCTCTCTCCCTCTCCCCCTCTCCCCC
>CM070820.1:50328732-50428732 GCA_036326025.1 Chrosomus eos | reverse complement strand
CTTGATAAGTGAAAGCTGTTGAACAGATTTCAGATATTTTCCTAAAACAAGCAGATAGTGTTCAGCTGTAAGTGCAGGCGGTGTGAGAAGTGCTGTAGAGATGGATAATTAAAGCGAGCCTGAACCTGCTGCTCCACATGAGTCACGTCAGACACACTCGTGTGTTTTGTGTGTGTGTGTGTGTGTGTGTGTGTGAGTGAGAGAGGTCGGTCATTGAGGACATCAGGAAATAATTGGACTGATTTTTGTCATTTGAGGGTGAGACACACAGTGGGAATGAGAACAGATGAAGTGTGTGTGTGTGTGTGTGTGTGTGTGTTTGATCTGAACATCAGAATAAGAGAAAATGACTTTAATCTTCATATGTGATGATATATTTGATGTTCAAACACGTTCATGTACGGCAGTTTAATGCACTTCATGGTCAAAAGGTATTAAGTTTGTTGAATGAATATAAACTGATAGGACAGAAATCTGAATTGTCTCAAAATACTGTGCATATGATCTTGCTGATGTCAATTATGATGTAAATATTATTCAAACAACAGCATTAGAGAAAATCACTCACTTGAACAATTACAATCATAAGCAATGTTTAGTTAAATACTTTAAAGCTACATGACATTGTTTTAATTTAACTTTGTAATGCATAAATACACGTCAAGTCAATTTTATTTGTACACAATGTTTTAAAAGCGCTTTAAAAAACATGATGTTTAATATCTGGGTTTGTAAACATGGTAAAATATGGCGAATTACTAGTATGTAATACCAATACAAAACAAAATGTTATTGTATTGTTTATTTATTTAATAAATAATATAAAGCATGTTTTATTGAATTGCTCCTTTAAATTATATTAGGCAATGGTTTTATTCAGAAATGTAATTAATGGACTTTTTTTTTAAGTCAGATGTAACATAAAATATATTTACTGCCGTCACTAATATAATATCATAATTTTTTACTGTATTTGTTGTAAGAATATGTTAAATTATTGTATATAATTGTCTTTATTTCTTGACATTTTATTGTTGTTATGGTTATAATTAGGGATTCATCGAAAAAATTTGGCCGTCGAAAATTATCGGCCGAAAATGGCATTTTCAATTTTTGGCCGAATGGGGGAAAAAAAGCTGAAAACATGTTATCCTGCCCCGGCCTTTAAATATTAAATTGATATTTAATATTATTTTAATATAGGCCTATTTTCTTTTTTATTTGTTACTTTTAAACAAAGGTGTGGTTATTTTATTGGCTTGTATATTTTTTTTAAAATTCAGATTCAATAAAATAATTGAATTTAATTAAACAGTCTAATAATAATACAATTATACCAAAAATTAATATAAAATAAGAAATTAATGATTTTTTTTTTTAAGTCATTTTCGGTTTTCGGCCCAAAATTTTTATTTCGGTGCATCTCTAGTTATGATAATTTCTACTACTCTGTTTGCCATGATAATAATATCCTTTGCTGCTGATACGGTGTGAAAAATGATAATAATAAATGAGTTTTGCTGTGTAATTGAAAGCGGTTCTGACCGTTGGTTGTGTTCATGTCTGTCAGTTTCAGTGTCAAACTCTCGTCGTTCTGTCTTGTAGGTTGTGTTCGAGTTACCCTCAGAAACTGCTGGTGCCCGTCTGGATCACAGATAAAGAGCTGGAGAGCGTGGGCTCCTTCAGGTCCTGGAAGAGGATTCCTGTGGTGGTTTACAGGTGAGAGAAGCAGCTCGTCCACGTCCAGTTCTCAGTGATTCCAGTCTTTATACAGACCTTTTTCTTCCGTCAAATTAAAGCAGTAGTTCATTTTAAAATGAAAATTAGCCCATGATTTCCTCACCCTCAAGCTGTCCTAGGTGTATATGACTGTCTTCTTTCAGACGAATACAATCGGAGTTATATTAATAAACACCTTGACGCTTCAGAGCTTTATAATGGCAGTGAGTTGCAACAATCAGATTGAAGCTCAAAAAGTGCATCTATCCATCATAAACGAACTCCACACGGCCACACGGGGTGATGCGTTTGTGTAAGAAAAATATTCATATTTAAATTAAAACTTATGCGAGTAATGCGACGTACTGCAGATATTTACGCTACGCCATGACGCACTACGCTACTTCTGACGTCATAAGCTGCGTAAGTGGAATCCGTATGTTCGTTTGGCCGGAAGCTGGAATTTTACTTTGTAACGTGTTAAATATGATTTTGTTTTCTTACACAAACGCATCGCTTTGCTTTAGAAGGCCTTTAAAGACCTTTCACACAATAACCAGAAATACGTAATCGTTGCGGAAGCGTAGTTCCTGTCGAGCGTCAACACATCAGAAACACACACCTGGGCATGAGAAACCGGATCAGAGAGTCTACACAACTTAGAAAAAAATGAAACTTGTAAACTGATGACTCTGTTCTGCGAGACCTTTTCAACGTAATTGCGTATTACGTGATGTCACATGAACAGCAAACAGAACACAGAGCAAGGCGAGCATTTGTGCGTATAAAACTATAAAATATAAAAAATATTTATTTTTGAAATGAGTGATGGTTTGGCTAGATAAGACCCTTATTCATCGTCTGGTGTCGTTTAAAGCCCTTTGAAGCTGCACTGAAACTGTCATTTGGACCTTGAACCGTTTGGGTCCCATTGAAGTCCATTATATGGAGAAAAATCCTGGAATGTTTTCATCAAAAACCTTCATTTCTTTTCGACTGAAGAAAGAAAGACATGGACATCTTGGATGACATGGGGGTGAGTAAATTATCAGCAAAAGTTTTTTTTTTAAAGTGAACTACTCCTTTAACCCCCAGAGCCGTGTGGAGTTCGATCATGATGGATAGATGCACTTTTTTGAGCTTCAATCTGATGGTTGCAAACCACTGCCATTATAAAGCTTGCAAGAGCCAGGATGTTTTTTAATTAATCTCCGATTGTAGTAAGTCATATACACCTATGATGACTTCAGGGTGAGTAAATCATGGGGTTGAACTATGCCTTTGAGTGATGTCCTGTGATTGTGTGTGTCCGTCAGGCACCAGCGTAACGGCGCGGTCATCGCTCGCTGCAGTCAGCCGGAGATCAGCTGGTGGGGTTGGAGGAACACTGAGGACGAGTATCTGGTGACGTCGATAGCGAAGGCCTGTCAGCTGGACGCCGGGCCACAGATCTGCAGGACCAGAGGAGACGGACCCGACTCCTGCGACAGTGACTTCGGTGAGACGCTGAACACACACAGAGCGTTTGTGAACTTAACAGGATGTTTTGCAGATATCCTCAGTGTGTAATACAGCAGTTTGTGCATGTAAAAGCTCTGCAAAGAACAAACGATAAATCAAGTTATTGTCACCCAAACTGAACTGCTCGTCAGTAATTCCAGTCTTATTTCCTGCACGTATCAAATTTGCATAATGACAGGCTGTGGTTTTCATTGGCTGAACAGCATCTCTGTGCCCCACCCTCAAACACTGTAGTTGTATCTGAGACTGGAAGCGTTTGGTTCGTGATGTTCATGTGGAGAAGACACTGTTTTCTGCTGCCAAAAGTTAATTTGCTTTGTCATTGGTTTTACCGTAGCAATCTCATCAATGTTATTGTTAGTATCAAGAGCTGAGATTCAGATATGATAATGAGCGTTTGGTTTCTGACCAATTACAGCAGACTGGGCCATCTGACCAATCAGAGCAGAGCAGAAAGGCGGAGTTTAGAGACTGAATCCTTTATCAAACCGAGTCAGACACTGAAAAAAGAGCTGATGCTGCAATGCATATTATGAGACAATTAAAATGTTTTTTGAATCACAATCCAATCCTATAATGATTTTATTATTATTAATTGGAGAGTTTACAGACTTTAAATAACAAATTAATTTGTCCATTATTAAATTACTTGTAATTATAATTATATGTTAAGAAAATAATGAAAATAAAGGTATATTGAAAATACAATAGGTAACATTAGTTAAAGCAAAATAACAATGAACAATACTTCTACAGCATTTATTTATCTTAGTTAATGTTAATCTCAACTTTTACTAATACATTTTAAGATCAAATGTTGTATCTGTTATATTTTTATTGTATATAATTGGTTAGGGTTTTATTAATTGGGGTATATTGCAGAATTTTAATTGTGGCGTAAATTGTTTATTCTGGTCATTTATTAGATCATTTATTATAGCTTGTCAAAGTTGCTCCTTTTTGGTGTGACCAAAATCGCACCGTTTTTTGTGTCTTATTTTTTGACACGCTTGCAGAGAAAGGCTCATCAAAACAAAGTTACTAGGTTTCACTTTTGACATTTTCTGGGTTGGTAGATGCACTGGAGACCTGATTATAACACTTATATCATGAAAATCTGACTTTTTTCTGTGTTTGTCACCTTTAAAAGCCTCACATGTCATCGGTGAACGTTTCAACAAAACATCTCTGTTATATTCCTGCACTTTATCCAAAAGTTTTCAATCCCAGTTTTCCAAATAATCGTCTTTTAGACCACTGAATCTTTTCTCTGTCAGATAATGAATGTATATGTTTTGGGGGGGAAATGTCATTAGTAATTAGTTTCTGTCTTAAAATGCGTTCTCACCCTCGTTCTTTCCCACAAATGAAGAGCGGAAACTCGTATAGAGACAATTATGGTGCTGGACTGCAGATGAACTGCTCGCGCCAGCCTGATTGCTAAGAATCATGGGTTTTGCCATGGGAAAACTCTTCAATTACGGACGTTTCCTCTCTTACACTGCCAATGTGTGCTGGGAAGGAGACGGGCAGAGGTGGCGCGGACTCGACTGCAGAAGCGCCTGGAAATGAGTTCGTAGGCTGTTGTCTGAGAGGGAATTTGGCAGGAGTTTTTTGCGCAGTTGAAGAGTAAACGCTCTAATTACAGTCGTGACCGCTCCATCTAATGAGTCGAGAGCCGATGCCAACATCCTCACAATCAGACGCTTCGCGAACCGATCAAACGCTCGCAGAAATGCGTTAGAGAATGTCAGGTTGGTTATAATGCAGATGGTGCATTGTTTTCTCTATTGTCTCACAATGGCAAGACCAGAGATTGTTTCTAATTGAAGTGTCGTGATGATTCACTTTTCTAGAAGACTTGTTTTAGTTCCCTTGTCACCCCTGTCCTTTTAAAAGTGTCTTAGAAGTGTAAAATCTTTGATTTGTAAGCGTGAATGAGTGTCTGCTACATGGAGACGGGACACATTTTGGGGTTGCTTTTTATTTTACAGTACTTGGCCTTACATGTACTTACAGTAAACTTACCTAAGAAAGTACTGGGTAATATAAGGTAACAATATGGGTTAAGGTTAGGTTTGAGGGTAGGTTCAGGGTCACTACCTAGTTGTAGTGTGAGTGTAGGTGTGGGTGTTTGTGTACGTGGGGAACAGGGCTGTAAAATAAAGCGCTACCCATTTTGGACCATGATTTTGTTAGGCTTGCATTAGTGCATGACACAACAAAAATTTCAAAAAGCAAATATAGGTTAAAGCTGCCGTTGGCAAATTTTTTTTAAATCATATTCAGTGAAATCGACACTATAATCCGACAAAACAACATGAATAAAGTGGTTTTAGAAAAAAACCTGAGCTTCTAACTCCACCTGGACCGTGTGATTTGTTTTGCAAAAATCCACAGCTCCCGGATCATCGGGTCCAATAAGCGCAGGGGGGGTCAGATCTGACTGTCAATCACAGATCGGGCACACGCCACAAGTTCGCGCAGTAACAAAGGGTGATGGCGGATGTATCTCGCTTTCAAAACACTAACAGATCAAGTAAGGTCATTTAGAGAATAAATGACGTTAGCAATTGCAATCTATCGGTAGATTAGCCAGGGCAGCACCTCCAAATACATACCAAAAAAATGGTGTTGATGGATGCCGATGAGACAGGCGCGTTCACAGAAAATCTGATGCACACGCACTGACGAGCACGAACTCGGTTGGAGGGTATTCGTTGATAGTGGGGGAGGGGCATGAGAGTTGTAAACATTCAAAATTTTGCCTATGTCCACTCAATTTGCCAGACTTGCCGACTGCAGCTTTAACAACACTGCAGAATTAAGCCACAACACAATGGAAACACAGCAAAATTCCACGGAAATGCTCTCGGTCTTTTCTTGGCCACTATAGAGATTGTGTCAAAGCTATTACTAGGGGTAATGGTCTAATGAAATCCAAATATTTTACTACTTTTTTTTTTTTTTTTACTGTAGTACCAAACTTTTTTTTTATAACCCCTTCAACTGCATTTATTGGTTTTGAAATTATTTATATATTTTAATTATATAGATATGTGAATTTTAAAGTGTTCTTTAAAAAGATTGGTGCACTAAAAGCTGTTTAAAATGTTATTTTTGTTAGACCATTATTGCCTATAGCACAAAGCACAAATTTGAGCTTTTAAAAGCATCGTTTACGTGCCAGGGAATGCCAATAATATGTGCAAAGTTAAAAAGCATCGGAATGGTAAAATGCAATTATTGCAACTAGTATGAAGCCTGCATGTTAACTTTTAACACACTCTCTATGGTGGCTGATTGGCTATATTGGCCCATATGGGAAATTCAAGGGTAAAAACTGCAAAATTATGATTTTCGTCAGATTATTAGACCCTGTATTAAACCCCTTTGCTCATTCAACTCTAACAGGGCTAAAATAATAAAATAATAAAAGAGAAGTGCTTATTAAAGAGGAGTTTCAGACTTTACAAAGCTTGCATTTGCTGCATCACTCTCCGAAAACCATTCATATTCCACGTTATCTATTTATTTATTTATTTATTTATTTATTGTGTTGTGCACAGAGGGGAGGTTTGGATGAATAAGCCCCACTTATCTTCTACATGAAATGTAATTAATTCAGTTGTTAGTTAATTGCAGAGTGGTCATTTATGCTGAGTCACATTGCTTTATGTGCTCACTCTTTTTGATTGGATGATCCACTGATGCAGTTTTTGCTGAGTCGAGACTCATCTCTGGACTCTTCCGGTCTAGCTTTGGCTGGCCTCGGTAAAGTCTGTCTCATCTTAATGCTTCTAAGTGAATTGGCTGTCATGTGCAGGAAGAATCAGTGCTGTCGGGATGCCAGAAGTTTCTCAGCATTGATTTTTCCAGCGGGACAGACTGAAGAATTATATCTGCACTTGTGTCGCATTAATATGGGCCGACTTATTCTTATTCTTCTCCTGCTGTTTCCACCTCTCTGCCATACTAAAACGTGTTTCTGCGGGGTGTTGTGAAAGTGTCACGATTCAGAACCGCGCAGTATAATCATAATCGTGACACGATTGAAGCTGCACCAAATTAGTGGTTCACTTCTTTCATTAACATCTGTTTAGACAGTGATTTGATTTAAATCGTTTATTGCATACTGTTTCACACACTGTTTTTGATTAGTATATTTGCATTTTTTTACCAGTTCTGACAATTGTACGAGTGTTGTCTTATGTCAAATACTTTCACAATTATAGACGGTTACCAACAACAAAAGCTCTCTTTATAAGCTAAAGGTGGAACAGAAGCTGCGTCTGATGTGCATTCATGTTTTATTTACGGTTTAATGCGGCTTCTATTGGCATACATGTATTTACACAAGTTTTTTTTTTTTTTTTTTTTTTTTTTATAAACCTTTATTTAACCAATAAAATCACATTGAGCTTACAATCTCTTTTACAAGTGAGCCCTGGCCAAGAAGACAGATGATACACTTACACACACACAAGTAACAAACAGACAGGGATGCACAGGAATATAAAAATAAAAACACAAAATCACATTTTAAAACAATCGCAAACATGTTGACAAATTTGACCCAGGTAGGACTTGAACTCAGAATGTGAAATAAAAGGTGCATGATCTAAATAGCCTACATAAAGTATCTAAATTATTAAATAAGAAACATTAAATAAGAAAACAACGATTAATGCTCTTGATGTTGTTATATTGAAATTTCCGTAACGCTTTAGTTAACATCATTAGGTTTCATTTGTTGAATAAAAATGTACAGTTGTACTTTTATCAACTAACATTAACAGATTTATGAATATGGTAACAAATGTATTGCTTGTTGTTAATGTTAATAACGCATTAACTATTGTTAACTTAAGGGACCTTATTGTAAAGTGCTACCTAAATGTTTTGTCCCCTTATCTTCAATTTGGGGGGTATTTTTGTTCATTTTGATGCCATTTGTTGCCCCTAAACCTGTTAATATCTGCCCCTTGTGTGCGGATCATGCAGTGTAGTGTGTCAGTATTTCTTTCTAATCTCATCCACTCTGTCTTGTCCTCAGACTCCTCTCTGGCGGGATGTCCCGTTCCTGACGCCAGCGCCGCGGCCCAGAAGCTGCTGATTCTCGATGCCCGCTCATACACCGCCGCCGTGGCGAACCGTGCCAAAGGAGGAGGCTGCGAGTGTGAAGGTCCGTGCGCGTCACTCATGATCGGCTCTTCACATTGGTGGACATCACTAGCTCTTGCTATCCACCTATTTTTAATGTGCATTTTAGGATATCGCATATAAAGCGCTGGATGGGAATGCCAAGATGCGCATGAATTCTAAAAATGTGCATAAACAACACATGCGCTTAAATGAGGTGGATAACTTTTTTTATTTGATAAGAAGGCATGCACATAAACAATGGAAACACATTTACCAAATAAATCCCTCTGTGCAATAAAAAAACTCCCTTGACTTTGACTCAGCTGAGGCTGTGATTGGATAACTGGACTAACCAGCGGACCAATCGCATCGCAGCATCTCAGATGTTGGTTTGGTGTTTCTGAAACGCCTGAGTCAATGTCTGTTGGGTTTAATTCCCTCAGAAGCGTCTCACACGAGTGTGTTCACACACACCAGCATCCGAACGCAAGAGAACATGACAGTGTTTATTGTGTTTCTTCTGACGCTCTGAGACTCTTTTATGATGGAGTAAGAAAGGACTAGTTTCTTCCCAGATTGCAACAAATTCCTTTTTTCTTTCTTTTTTTTTGGTTGATATTTTGCACAAATTTCCCATGAAGTGATGTTTTGTTCTCTTGAATACATGGGATGGAAACGCTGCTTTATTCTGTAATGTTTTATGCAATATTTTGTTTATGCAAATTCACACATTTAGAGGGAAACACGGCTGTTGTTTGTTTGTTGACTGGTTTATTTGTGTTTTTAGAGTACTACCCCAACTGTGAGGTGATGTTTATGGGCATGGCCAACATCCACTCCATCAGAAACAGCTTTCAGTCACTGCGAGCCGTTTGCAGTCAGATCCCAGATCCCGGCAAGTAAGTGATGCATCGCTGTGCTCAAATTAATATACACTCTCGTTCAAAAGTTTGAGGTTAGTAAGATTTTTTATGTTTTTGACAGAAGTCTCTTCTGCTCACCAAGGCTGCATTTATTTGATCAAAAATACAGTAAAAAATATGATACATCATTACAAATTTAAAATAGCTGTTTTCTATGTGAATATATAGTTTTAGCATCATTACTCCAGTCTTCAGTGTCGCATAATCCTTCAGAAATCGTGACTGACGAGTAAAGCATCGAATGCATAGCAATTTTCATTAACACTTTACTTAAGGCCTTTTTGTACAATGCATTATAAAGGTATTTACAATATACATTCTAACAATAATTTATGAAAAGTTATGCATTAAAGTGAAAATGAATTATATTTGCAGATGCCTTGTTACATCTTAAATTGGTTGTTTGTCATGTGTTTAAATGCATTATACTTTCTAAAGGTACTATGAATAGAGTCAAGAGGCATTTATTTATCATTTGCATAGTTAACACTTAAGGAGAACTGTGCATTGAAATGCTTGAATAGATAAATATTATAACTGTGGTTACAATTAAGAAGACTATACAATGCATTATAAGGTGCATTACATGGCATAATTAATGCATTAAAAATACTTTTATATTTCAATATATATATAAAGACATTAAATGAAGTCTGAGATATTAACAATGAAGAATAACTTGAGTTGATTGTAAGACCCTGTAAGACTTTCGTTCATCTTCGGAACACAAATGAAGATATTTGTGATTAAATCTGAGAGCTGGGTCACTTCTCCATAGGCTTCTAAGGGATTTAAATTTGCCGGCCCAGAAAAGTTATTGAAGACATCGTTAAAATAGTCCGAGTGACTACAGTGACTCAATCTTAAGTTTATCAAGCGACGAGAATACTTTTTGTGTGCAAAAAACAACAAAAATAACGACTTTATTTCAACTATTCATTTCCTTCTCAGTCGGCCTCGAGTGACTTCACGTAGTGTAACAGCGCAGCGCTTCTGTGTTGTACGTCACACGCATCACACATGACCAGCGTCGGCCAATAGTAAGCCTATGTGTGACTTGAAGGGATAGTTCACCCAAAAATGACAATTCTGTCAGTAATCAAGTTTATTTTACACACTTTTAAGCGTTATCGTATCACATATTGCATTATTGAATGAGTTTTGGCATATGGCATTTTTCTTCCACATCGTGCGGCGCTAGTGTGTGCTTCTGTAACCCGCCTGTGGTCTGCTGTCTCCAGTTGGCTCTCGGCTCTGGAAAGCACGCGCTGGCTCCAGCATCTGTCCGTCATGCTGAAAGCTGCTACTCTGGTGTGCTCTGCGCTGGAGCGCGAGGGACGCCCGGTGCTCGTCCACTGTTCAGACGGATGGGATCGGACCCCGCAGATCGTGGCCCTCGCAAAGATCCTTCTGGATCCCTTCTACAGAACCATAGAGGTACATGTGAATAAGTGCTGCTCCTGGGGCTTCAGACTGGGGTCCAGGGCCCGCAACAGGGGAAAACTGTAAAAACATAAATAAAAAGATTAAAATAAATAAGTAAATACAGTTGAAGTGGATCAAATCCTTTCATCAAATACCCGTTTTTGTCTTAGGACAACTTTGATGAACTTTTTTGATCCACTTCAAATGTTGACTACTGTAAACTAATTAGATTAAAATGTCACCTGTAACCTTTGTTATATAGCGCTTTTTAAAATACAGATTGTTTCAAAGCAGCTTTACAGAGATAACGGTAAATAATGGAACAAAGTTTGTTTTGAAAATAGCAGAAAATAGTGTCATAGTCCAGCTTAAGTAAGTTCAGTTGATAGTTCATTCATTTTTGCTGAAAAAAAGAAAAAAAAGTCATTAATTTAGTTCATTTATATATTCAGCCGCTCTGGAGAAAACATTGAATTAAATAAATCAATAAATTTGAATAAATTAATCTATTAAATGTTTATTTTTTATCTAATTTAACCATTTTAATAGTGTAAATACATAAATAAAAAATTCAAATTATAAATAAATGCATTTATAGTGCATTACTATAGTGAGTAGAATATATATATATATATATATATATATATATATATATATATATATATATATATATATATATATATATATATATATATATATATATATTTATTTAGTGTTTAAGACGAGACACTACAGGTAAATAGGGTAACATTTTAAAATAATAGATATCACCATGAAACTTCCTCAGTTGATTACTTACAAATTTCAAAAACTTGTAATACATTTTTTTTAATATACTTTTGTATGTTTAATTATGCAAATTAGGCATTCTCTCGTTAAATATGTATAATTTTGCATATATTGTCGGTAGATACTGTAGATCTGAACGTATGATAAAGCCAGGTGCAAAATTCTTTTTTCATTTTTTTTTTACACAAGATGAAAATAAAATTTCAGAGGGATTTCAGGACATATGCTTTCATTACCTATAGGAAATCAAAATATACTGTCCATAGCCTCAAAAAATCGATTTTTGCCATATATTGTTTTTATTAAAATATCACATAAATCAGTCCAGGAATGATTTATTAACAAATCCCTCTGAAAATTTGTACTGGAGAATGACAAAAACACTAATTTTGAGAAAACTGCATTTAAAGATTTTAATAGGGAAATTTAATACATTTCTATTGGCAAAAAAAAATCTCAAAAACAGAATAAATGCTCAGGCCCTTAGTAATAATAATATATAATATTAGAAAAATCAATGAAAAATTTTTGCTGAAAAAAAAAAATCATTATTTTAGTTCATTTATACATTGAGCTACTCTGGAGAAAACAGTGAATTAAATAAATCAATACATTTGAATCAATTAATCTAATAAATGTTTATTTATCTAATTTAACTATTTTAATATATAGAAATAAAATAAATAAATATAAATAAAAATATTCAAATTATAAATTACAAATTATAAATAAATAAATCTATTTGAACAAAATCCGATAGTGTCAGTGCAGTTAAGTCTATAATATTACATCTTCTAGATGTCCAGTCTTCAGTCTTTCGGGTTGTGTCCGCAGGGTTTTCAGGTGCTGATCGAGACCGAGTGGCTGGATTACGGTCACAAGTTTGCGGACCGCTGTGGTCATCAGGAGAACAGTGATGACGTGAGTGAGCAGTGTCCGGTGTTCCTGCAGTGGCTGGACTGTGTCCATCAGCTCCTGAAGCAGTTCCCCTGCCTGTTCGAGTTCAACGAGGCCTTTCTGGTACCAAACCTGCACTTTTATCTACAGTAGGGCTGGGCATTGACTCAAAGTTCATGTGTGTATACTGTATATTTGTTCAACAAAAGTAATTAGCCAATCAACACATCAGTTGCCTGTGTTACATGGCAAAGAAATAGCTTCAGAAAGACTGAAACATTGATTTTAATTGAGAAATAAGACTCAGAATTGGAGCTACATTTATATTTTTAGTTAATGCCCCCCTGTATTTAATAATTGTATTCCTTATTAAAACTCATCTTTGATCACCAAAATGACATTTTTTAAAGTTTTTTTCACTAGCTTGAATGTAACTCGACACCCTTGTCTCATTTAGTATACGCAGTTCTATGAATATGCAAATGAGCCCCGCCTCCACTCACTCACTCACTCAGAGATCCACTGGTTGACGATCACACGTTGATCTGATTGGTCAAGGTAGTTTGTGACGTCAGAAACACCAGCGATTTCCAGCGATTTTTGGTTCACTGCAGTTTTAAGAGGAAAATACTCAGCAATGCTGTCGACTTATGAATTTACACATGGTTTTGTGTTACGCGTATTAAAAACACCACATAGACACATCAACAACATTAAAAGCTGGATTTTCACCACAGGGGGACTTAAAAAAAAAAATGAACAGCGTGATTCAATGCAGCAAGACTACATGTTCCCATCATAATCAATGAAGCAGTTTGAAGCTGATTGGCTGGATAATGCAGGAAGGATAAATGAATGATCAGTGTCTGTAGGTCACATCCAGTTGTTGTTCTCTAGTGTTATACTGATGAACTCTTGTTGTTGTAGGTGAAGCTGGTTCAGCACACGTACTCCTGTCTGTACGGCACCTTCCTGTGCAATAATGCGAAAGAGCGAGAGGCTCGTAACGTCTACAAACGCACATGCTCCGTCTGGTCTCTCCTTCGCACCGGAAACAAGAACTTCCAGAACTTCCTCTACATCCCCTGCCATGATATGGTCAGCGCACACACACACACACACACAAAGTCGTGTCACCTTCATTTCTACAGCGCTTTATACAGAACGGATTGTTTCAGTAATAAACAGGAAAATAACAGAATCAATGATGCAAACCTCATCAAATAAAGCAGCTTGTGTCATTATTCAGCTCAGTGTTGATTCGGTTCAATAACTGTAAGTTCATTAATTATAAAACAAGGTCTATAATCAGCTTTAACCAGTCAATACTTCTGTGTCCACCAAAGCATTTGTTCACACGGCCGGTGTATTTTTCCAATTGTTTTCAATGGGAGCGTCACGTTTTAAAGAGGTGGTGAGCATATATCCAAAATAAATTAATATTAATAATAACAGAACAAGATCATTTAAAATAAGAGCCAGAGCAAATACTGCATATCAACATTTTTATATAGAAACAACACAGAAACAACACTACCTGTGAAATGAGATGCTAGTAACAAATCAGCAATAAAGCAGCTCTGCAGAAAAGTGTAAAGTAATGTTATTTTAGTTTTTATTTTATATTTTGAATATTTTTATTTTTAATGTTAATTTTAGTTTCAATTTTAGTCATTTCATTGTGCTTTTGTCATTTCATTTATTTTTTGTTGTTTTTAAAGATTGCTATTTAGGTTGAATTTATTTTTATTTGAATTTTAGTTTTTAAATATTTCCAGTTAATAATTGTAATGCTTCAACTTAAACTAAACAAAAATTAGAAATGTTGCCTGACTGAAATAAGTTTAACTAATATTTATACTTGCATTTCTGTTGATTATTCAAGGTTATTTGTTAATTATTCAAAGTTATTATATCTGCTTTTTTTCAGTTTTAGTTAACGATTATAATTATAAGCTTCCACATAGAGACTCTCAAAAGGTTATTTTAACTTAAGCAAATTTATATAACATTTTTTATATATATTTTAAAATATATACAGTCAAACTAAAATTTATTCAGACACCTTCAACAATTTCAGTTAATTCGCTATAGTTTAGAAAATGGTAATAAAATATGACAACTCGGTTATCAGATCAGTTGATATTGCATGTCTTTTTTTGTCCGTCCTTCTGTTAGACTCTCACACATGAATTATGTTGAATATCAGTCAGCTGTTAAATTTAACTACACAATTAGATAATACCAGTTTAGCTCAACCAGTTACCCAGCAATGCTTCATGTTGTTCAGTCTGTGTGTTAAAAGAGCATTAGTTATTAACGAAAAAACACTTCAGCAAAACATGATCAGCTCAAAGTGTCCGAATCATTTATGGTCCCAAATTATTATACATTTTCTGGTAGTCGCTGTATGAAGAATTTATGACTATAATATGAGTTTATTTATTTTGCTCTCCTCACTTACATAAATGATCTATACTGTCCTGCACACACTAGTAAAAATCATATACTGTTGTCTAAAATATACAGTCAAGCCAAAAATTATTTGAAGTATTTTTGAGCTAAACAATTTATATTTACTAAAGAAATTTCTATATCTTTGTACGATTTTAATAATTTCTGTGCCTTTTCCAAACCTGGAAATTCACAGATATTTTAAGAGAACCCTTTAAAAGACCTAAAAATGTCCAATTTATTTTTGTAATGCCCAATAAATGTCTTGTGTATTGAAGATGTTGGTGTGTGTGTGTGTGTGTGTGTGTGTGTGTGTGTGTGTGTGTGTGTGTGTGTGTGTGTGTGTGTGTGTGTGTGTGTGTGTGTGTGTGTGGGGTGTGTGTGTGTGTGTGTGTCATGATGTCTGATTCCCTCTGTTGCAGGTTTTGCAGCCCGTATGCCACACGCGGGCTCTTCAGTTGTGGACGGCTGTTTATCTGCCGACATCATCACCGTGCACCGCGGCCGAGGACGCCATGGAGATCTACCTGAGTCCTTCAGCACAAGGAGAGGAGTTCAGCTCGCGCTCGCTCGACAGGTGACGCTCGCGTGCAGATTACACTGCTTCACAGTTACACTCGTCTGAATATCGCCTCCATAAATCAGTTCCAACCAACTTTCTACTGCCAGTAAATTACAGATTGCAGGACTGGCAAGTGTCAGTATTTTATTTGCGTAAGGCATTAAATAATTTTTAAAAAGCACTAAATGTAGTTTTTTTTTTTTTTTCAAAGCATTGTTTGCTTTGTTTTTTTTGTTTGTTTTTATACGCAAACTATTAGGTGTCATTATTTTTATTAAACAATAAGCAAAGTACTGTTATAAAGCTATATTATTATATATTAAAGTATAAACAAAAAACTATTTTTTAATAAAATATTGATTGCTTTACTTGCCTTGGTGACATTTTGAGGTTTTTTTTTACAAAATCATTTTAAGTTGTTTAGGCTTTTTGTTTAACAAAAATACTGACAAAGTTTTATAAAACATTAAAAAATGTTTATTTAATTTTTTTTATAAAATATTTAGTTTGCTTTGCTTTTTGTTTAATAAAAATAATAGCTCATAAATATTTTGCCACTAGGGCAAGTAATGTTATAAAGCTTTATTTATATTATTATATTTATATTTTATAATGTTATAAATCATATATTTTTAAAACTATTAATGTATTACTTTTTATACATTTAATATTTAATTTTTTATAAAGCAATGTTTGCTTTATTTGCCCTGACAATTTTTTCAGTGCTTTTTTTTAACAAAATATTTTTAAGTCTCTGTATGTTTGAACAAAAAACAAATAATTTTTAAGGAAGCATTAAATAATTGTAATAAAATATTAAGTTTGCTTTACTTTCCTTAGTGACATTTTCAATGTTTTTTCAGCCAAATATTATAAGAGGCAGTATTTTTGTTAAACAAAAGCAAAGTATTTTATGAAGCATTAAATATTTTTATCAAATATTGTTTTATATTTATAATGCATTTACTTTGCTTTACTTGCCTTTTTGTTTTAGCAAAATATTTTCAAGACTAAAAATAACACCTATTTTCCATTTGAAATAATTTTGTTCATATAAAACTTGTTTGTTTATTGTATATTATGAAATATAAACCTTATTAATAAAAACCTTATTTTTTATAAACATTTATCATCGAGTCGCTATACTGAGATTATGATTTGCTGTGAGTTGTGTGTTCAGATTCTGCCCTCTTGTGGAAAACTGAAGCATATTGACATTATGTGTTTTTCCATTCACTCAGGCTTCCCAAAACACGGTCGATGGACAACTTGGTGTCTGCTTGTGAGAACGGCGTGACGCTCACTCGCACCTCGAGTGACCCTAACCTGAACAAGCACTGCCAGGAGGGACGGCCAGCGCTGGAGTCCAATCAGCCGTTGGCGATCCAGGACACGTTGATCACTGGATTGGTCAGCGATGAGCAGGAGTTGGAGACGTGCGAGGAAAAAGGTTCTTTGATATCTTGTGAGCAACATGAGGATGATGTAAGGGTGGAGCCTTGTTTGACAACCCAGCCACTGCCGTCTTTGCCCCACCCCTTAGCATTAGATCAGGCCCCGCCTCTTCCTGTTTTAAATCAAGCCCCGCCTCCAATTCCAATCAGTCCCCTCCCACCTTTACCGCAGGAAGAGGAAGTCAGGACTGCAGAAATCACTTCCACAACCTCAAATTCACCGTCTCTTTGTAATGGCTTTGCACACGTAGAAAACACTAGCAGCTCTTTGGACTCCGAGCTCGAACACTGTTCTCCAATGGAGGCGTCCGTGGAGACGCTAACGGAGCAAAGCGACATCGCTCCCGCTAGGATTGAATCGCTCATCCCAGTTGAAGCAAAAAAGACTGAGGCGTTAAGAAATGGAGAACTTGTTTCTGTGAGAGAACGGCCACCCCCTGCCGACTACGCCAAAGCAGCACGCCGTCTTATTTCCCAAAGCCAGTTGACTGATCTTTCCCTACTTGGCTCCCAGTGGGACAGCGTCCAGGGTCTTGTCCAGTCGGCCTGCGGTGGCGCCATTCAACACGGAAGCTATCATGGCCGTCGATTAGCAAACAAGCTTCTTCGCGCCCAAGGTGGAAGTGCAAACGGTGGGCCGTGTTGTCGTCGTGACCCTTTGCGCACTCCTGGAAGTCCAATCCAGTCGGGTTGGTTTTCCGCCGTGAAGAACTCGAGCTACGCCGCGCTTTGTTCCTCAGCCGCCTCTTCGTTAGCAATGGGACCGTCCTTCCGGCAGCTTCTACCCTCCCATTCTTCACCCTCCTCCGGCGGATCTCTGGCTCCATCTCAGACGCCCGCGTACCTGGACGACGACGGTTTGCCGGTGGCGGTGGACGCGGTGCAGCAGCGGCTGCGACAGATCGAATCTAATTACAAACAGGAGGTGGAGGTGTTGAGGCGGCAGGTTCGACAGCTCCAGCTCAAACTAGAGAGCAAACAGTTCTGCACGCCGCCCTCCGAGCCGGACGTCGACTATGAGGATGATATCGTAAGTCTATGTTCCTACATATGCACTTTTTTTTTCAGACCGGTGTATGAACATGCGTACAAACTGATTTCAATGAAAGTGAATTCATCATGGCTCTGTAGGTCCAGAAAACTCAGTTTTATCATATTTAAGCAGAAATGTTAAATATAATTTTAAGAGGTCTTAAATTTGGGAATGTAAAAACAGAAACAGCCGACTTATTGTTATATGATTTAATTAAACGTGTTTCAGAGTAAAAATAATATAAAAAATTATATCTAAAAGAACAAAAAATGTGAACAGCTCTCTGAACTCCTAGGTCGACCACTTGAATCACACAGAACGGATTGTGGACACAATATTGCCTGTTTTTGCTCTATTTTTCCAACAAAAATAGTTTCAAACAAAGCCACAGCAGAACTGTTGTGCATCTCTGAGCAACACACAGCAGTGTTTCATCACTGACACTGAATGAATCAGTCCATTTGAATTAAAGGAGTAGTTCGCTTTTAAAAAAACTTTTGCTGATAATTTACTCACCCCCATGTCATCCAAGATGTCCACGTCTTTCTTTCTTCAGTCGAAAAGAAATGAAGGTTTTTGATGTAAACATTCCAGGATTTTCTCCATATAATGGACTTCATTGGGAACCAAACGGTTCAAGGTCCAAATGAGAGTTTCAGTGCAGCTTCGAAGGGCTTTAAACGACACCAGACGATGAATAAAGCCTGTTTTATGCTTCTGCGTCGAATCGACGGCGTACCCCCGCAGAGCCCTCTGCGTCGCCGCGAACCCTTCTCCGACCCCTACGCCGTAGCTCGACGTGCACCTCCAAAAAATTGTAACTACGCGTCGAGGCGACGCAGACCGCGAGGGCTGTGATTGGTCAGATGCACCGCGAAGCAACGCAACCTGACGCAGAACCATAAAACGGCCACGACGCCGTAGGAGTGACGGCGTATCTACGCTGTGGAGTTGACGCAGAAGCATAATGAGGCCTTAAGGGTCTTATCTAGGACCCTTCGAGTCATGACTTGAAAAAAGATTTGTTAATTTTGATGAACGAGTTCGAACAGGAGAGTCACGAACGCTCATCACAGAACAGAGCAAGGCGAGCATTTGTGCTTATAAAACTTAAACTTTGTTATTTATTGTTTAAATGACGAATCATTTCGCTAGATAAGACCCTTATTCATCGTCTGGTGTCGTTTAAAGCCCTTTGAAGCTGCACTGAAACTGTCATTTGGACCTTGAACCGTTTGGTTCCCAATGAAGTCCATTATATGGAGAAAATCCTGGAATGTTTTCATCAAAAACCTTCATTTCTTTTCGACTGAAGAAAGAAAGACGTGGATATCTTGGATGACATGGGGGTGAGTAAATTATCAGCAAAGGTTTTTTTAAAAGTGAACTACTCCTTTAATCTGTTGAATGAATGATTTAATGAATCGACCATTAACAGTGACTTGCTGCCACCTATTGGTAGTTTTAGGTTCATATGTAAAGATTCTTCTGAATTTATTGGTATTTTTTGTACATTTTTTGAGTTTTGCAAAAACAAAAGTATCACCATTAAAAGCCATGCCCCAAGCACACAATTATAATGATGTCCTATATAATTTTATATAGCCTATTTGACAGACTTGTGTTGCACTTAAATGTATTTTCCTTTTTTGAAGTGATTTACTGACCAATATATCGGTTATCGGCTTTCAAATATAAAGAATTATCGGTTATCGGTATCAGCTAAAGTTTTCATATCGGTGCAACCCAAACATTAATGCATTTGTAACTGCAGGTTTAATGTATTTGTCATGTTTTTGAAAAGTCACCAAGGCTGCATTTATTTAATAAATACAGTAAAAAACTAATATTGTGAAATATTACAGTGCATTGTTTGATTGACGGGTGTGTAGCATTCATGTTTTCACTGTAAGTGTGATGCTCACATGCATCTTAATAGCAGGTGTAAAGGGGGTCTGCATTGAGTATGTTCTGTCTCTCGCCCCTCCAGACGTGCCTGCGTGAGTCAGACGGCAGTGATGAGGAAGACTCTTTGTCCAATCACAGCGAGGATCGCTTCAGTGAGGGCAGCTGGGACCGTGTGGAGAGGAAGGACACCGAGGTGAGGATCACACTCTTTCCTACTCACACATACTCCGTTTGCAGTGCGTACTTGTTCTCGCACCTGTGTTAGAGCGTTCACACTCCTCACGGATACGGTCCGTCAATGTGTGCCAGGAACGGTGTGTATAAGCAGTGCAGCGATCGTTTCCTCACCGAGTCTATTTTTGCTTGACATTTAAAAAATGTAGTTATCTCACCATAAATGCGTTTAATTCAATTATACTACTATTTTTCACAGTCATATTTTTACTTTAAGGTAAAGCAAAGAAAGGCCACGAGTAGCAAAAATAATGATAAAATTAAAGCTGCAAGCAGCGATGGGCAGGCCCTCGCACATGTAGCGCGTCGGGGAGTGATGCGGCCGCGTTGCATATTCTGGAGCTCTGCCAGTGCGGCTGTGAATTTGCTACGCTTTTCAGACACTGCATGAAGGTGTTATACGTCACTTCCTGTTGGCAGCAGGTGGCGCTATGACTGTGGGTGAATGTGGGCATGTACATGAGTTCAGGGCGGGACTCTTATCCTTCATGTAAAGTTTGGTGCAGCTGTGAGCATGTACACTGAAGTTACAACCACTTCCTGTGTCGTGGCGAAGACTTGATGTTTGACGCCACGCCACGGACACGCCGATTGACGAAAGCTCACAGATAGCACAACTTTTCTTCCTCAATGCCTTTAGAAGGCACAGCAAAAATTTGAAGTCGATCTGATTAAATCCCTAGGAGGAGTTCGTTAATGTACGGAGTGTGTAAATCAGCCAAAATTTGACGTAAATTTCAAATTGGCCGACTTCCTGTTGGGTTTGGGGCATCACTCCAAGATGCTTTTTTGTGCGTCTGGACGTGGTTGATGTGCAACAGAAATTTCCTACATGTAGGTCAAACGTGCGGCGGGGGCTGCTTCGTTAAAGGTCACTTCCTGTTGCCAGCAGGTGGCGCTACGACTGGGGGTGAATGTCGGCATGTACATGTGTTCAGGGCGGGACTCTTGTCAAGCGTGCAAAATTTGGTGCAGATCTGAGCATGTACAGCAAAGTTACTCCAACTTCCTGTTTCATGGCGAATCATCGATGCCACGGACACGCCCATTGACGAAAACGCGCAGAGAGCACAACTTTTCATCGTCAATGCCTTTAGAAGGCACAGCAGAAATTTGAAGTCGATCCGACTAAATCCCTAGGAGGAGTTCGTCAAAGTACAGAGTGTGTAAATTAGGGATGCACCGAAATGAAAATTCTTGGCCGAAACCGAAAACCGAAAAAGAGGAAACCAAGGCCGAAAACCGAAACACCGAAATAAATTATGCCAATTATTAGTAGGCCTACCATTGCATTTATGGCTATGACTGTGTACTAACTTTACTAAAATCAAGGCATTGCAATTGCATAAATTAATATTAAAGTTTCAAAGAATAAATCAATTACAAATTATCCAAATATTTATTTAGCAAATTGCAACAATGCACAGTATAAAATAAAATTCAAACTAAAATGGTAACTTGACCCCACTCATGTGTACATTAAATAATAATGTACAGGCCTACTGGCCTGCAGAAAGGTTTTAAAATTAAATGTTCTCTCAAAGTGCATTTAGGTCCGCCACACGTTGATTTTTCTATTTTTTTTAAATCTAATACTATTTAAAATCGTATTTGATTGCAGAGCGCCGTAGCGCTCTCTCTCTCTCTCTCTCTCTCTCTCTCTCTCTCTCTTGCACGCGCTCTCTCTCTCTCTCTCTCTCGCACGCGCTCTCTCTCTCTCTCTCTCTCCTCTCTCTCTCTCTCTCTCGCACGCGCTCTCTCTCTCTCTCTCTCTCTCTCTCTCTCTCTCGCACGCTCTCTCTCTCTCTCTCTCTCTCTCTCTCTCTCTGGACATCTCGCACGCCGCGCGCGCTCTCTCTCTCTCTGGGCCGTGTTCCTCTCATATTCAGCTTAGCGATCGGAATGTTTGGATTTCAGATGATAAATTAAACCCGACGTCATCACAACATTTCGGCCGTATTGTTTCGGTAATTAAAGTCTTTCGGCCGAAAACCGAAAATGCACTTTTGGGCCATTTTCGGCCGAAAATTTTCGGTGGCCGAATATTCTGTGCATCCCTAGTGTAAATCGTGTGTTTTCACCAGTCCTGACATGTGTGCAAAATTTGGTGACTTTTCGAGGATGTTGTGGCCTTGAAAATGGGGCTTACTTTGCAGAAGAAAAAATAAATAAATAAATAAATAATCCTAACAGTTTCAAGAGGGTGCTCGCACGGGTGCTCGGGCCCTAAAAATGATAATCACGTGACAGGCTTGTGGTCTGAGAAATACACTGCGGAGAAACAAAGTTCTGTACGACCCGCCGCGAGTCTTTTTATATAAAGATTTAAATGCTAAAGAGATAAAAGCAGCTGACTCTCCTGCTTGTCAATTGTAAGTTTTTATTTAATATTTGTGATTTTAACATAAGAAAGGTACGTTTAAATGTTTTTGCCACTTGCTTGAGCAAATCAATATATACATCTATATAAAAGTAATGCACTGAATAATACGTTGTTTAAATTTAGTGATTAAACCCACGAAGTGGTTGCCCACTGAAGCTAAGCAGGGCTGAGCCTGGTTAGTACCTGGATGGGAGACCTTCTGAGAAAACAGGTTGCTGCTGGAAGAGGTGTTAGAGAGGCCAGCAGGGGGCGCTATCCCTGTGGTCTGGTGGGTCCTGACACCCCAGTATAGTGATGGGGACACTATACTGTCAAATAGCACCGTCCTTCGGATGAGACGTTAAACCGAGGCCCTGACTCTCTGTGGTCACAAAAAATCCCAGGATGTCTTTCGAAAGAGTAGGGGTGTAACCCCGGCATCCTGGCCAAATTTGCCCCTTGGCGTCTGTCCATCATGGCCTCCTAATAATCCCCATATACTGATTGGCTTCATCACTCTGTCTCCTCTCCACCAGTAAGCTGGTGGGGTGGTGAGCGTTCTGGCGCAATATGGCTGCCGTCGCATCATCCAGGTGATGCTGCACATTGGTGGTGGTTGAGGAGATTCCCCCCCTTCCATGTATAGCGCTTTGAGTGTCCAGAAAAGCGCTATATAAATGTAATGAATTATTAATTATTATTATTATAAACATGAATAAGTCTTGAAAGACTTAACTGTGCTGTGTACTAAAAGAGAATTGCAATTCTGACAAAACATTTTAGTAACTTTTGGATTTGAAATAAAAATAGTGAATAAATGTTGTGTTTGTGGTATACAGCGGATCAGTTGCGCACTGCAAACGTGGTGTATGTGAAAACTCCTATAACTCATCATGTTAGACATGTTATCAACACTAAAACATAACCTGAAACTGTTATATAATGTTTATCTAACTTAATAAAAACATTTGTATTCTGCCTTTCAGCTGATTAAAAAAAACCCTTCCAGAAAAAAGCATCCCAGTGTAACATAACATGTGTTTATTTTACATTTAAATTCAACATCACTGAGCCATCATGCAGATCACTATTACTGACACAGTTCTGACCAAGTCCAACTAAATAAACAATGAACAAATAAAATATAAACCAACATGAATTTAGATCATTGATAGTCTTCTATATTAAGAATATATTCAACCAAAAACGTTCATATATTTTTTTTTTTTAGAAAGGATGTGAATTAAAACCACCACAGCAGGAACAAGTTGATCAATTCTGTTAAATTTAAGATTTAATTTACCGAATAATCCATATGTTTTCTGACAGAAACACATGATTGAATCACCGCTCCACATTTTGATTGACAGCCGTCACAACCCAGTCACGCGTTTACTCCTGTGCCATTAGATAGGAATTTAAAAACGGCTGTATTTGTACTTCTGACGAAGCGCTGTTAAATATAGGAGAAAAACTACGCCGCAAAAACAATAAATAAAATGCTTTCTTAAAAAGGCAAAAGAACATGATCATTAAAAACCAACAGACTGATGAAAATGCGGGACATTTTCTCAATATGCGACGTGCGGTGAAAATGCTGTGCGGTACAACGTAAAGCGTGACGGGTGCTCACATACACACACTGCAAACGGAGTGTGTGTGAAACCGGCGTGCTAACAGCTTGTGTCCGGTCTCTCAGGTCACCAGATGGGTCCCGGATCACATGGCTTCTCACTGTTTCAACTGCGACTGCGAGTTCTGGATGGCCAAGCGTCGGCATCACTGCAGGTGTGTCTCGTCTCCAGACCCTCACACACACACCTCACACACACCGGACTGCACTGACCGTGTGTAGAGAGTAGACACGGATGGATCAGCTGATATAACTTGCTGATTGTAAAGGGTCATCCAAGCTTCTTTTTGTCACCTTGAACTAAATGTATTAACTGATATTTTACCTCATGTTACATATTTAATAAATGTACTGAATTCACAATAGATTTATCACACAAAATTAAAATAGCTCATTTGATCAGTGCTTATAAGAGGAAAGTGTCCTGTTTTTGATGCTTGTATGTTGTTTTTTGTTATACATTTGTCATATTTGATTTTAAACTTTGATTGAATATTTGATTGGGATTAATAGCATTTGTATTGATTAAATATAGAATTTATAGATTAATATGTGATTGGTTGGTTAATTGTATTATTAGTATTATTGAAGTAATATGTTAAATTAGCTCTTAATATTTTATATACTTTAATTTGTTTAGGTTTTAGTAATTTTGTTACTTTTGATGTTATTTTTTTCTTCCATATTTAAATAAATATTTAAATATTTCTATTTAGTTTTCATTTTTTTTTATTTCAGTTTCAGCCATTTTATTACTTCAACATAGTTGCCAGTGCAAGTTTATTCATGTGAATTTTTATTTTTTCGAAAACATTTTTTAATAGTTTTAGTTCAACAAGAACAACACTATTTATAGTGCATGTCATTGATTAGTTTATTGGATTTATATGTAATCAGTTGGTTAATTTTTTGAATTTAGGCTTTATTAGCCATTTAAAAAAAAAATTTTTTTTCTTAATATTCATCATAGCATTATTAATATTTTGAATTAGCTTTTATCTTTTTATTTTCATTTTAGTTTAGGTTTTGTATTTTTGTTACTTGCTTTTTGTCATTTTTATTAGTTTTGTTAAATATTTCTATTTAGGGTTTTTTTTTTGGACTTCCTCGGCTACTAACTGAACGACGTTTAAGTTCTAATATATTTCTATTTTACTTCAGCTTTTATTTCAATGACTAAAAACGGTTTATAATAGTTTTAGTTAACAAAACAACACTATTTATTGCACATTTGGTTTATTGTATGTATAGTTTAAATTATAATTCCGGTATTTAGCACTTTGAGTCTATTTTCTAGTGTGTTTTGGATGAACTAGAGTGGTGGACACAGAAATGTTGACGATGGTTCCTGTCTCGACTTTTTGACTCTTTTAGAATCGCCTCTGAGCGCTTCAGAGTGGCTGTCTATGGGCATGCACAAACATGTGCTTAAAACAACCCAACGTTCGTTTTCGGCAAAGTGGTTGTCTCCATCAAGTGGTCGGGAGTGTGCTAACGCTTCAGACTCAAATATCGAGCGGAAGTTTATACGCGGTTGTGAGGTATCTGAAAAAATAGTTCCACTATAGTAAATAACACAGATTGAAATCATACATTGCGCCGATATATTTGTTTTTAATCATCAACGAACACCACTAACCACTCGGTGAGTTGCACAGTTTGTGGGTTGTTTTTTCTTTCTAAGGGTTGTTTTAAGCACATGTTTGTGCATGCCCATAGACAGCCACTCTGAAGCGCTCAGAGGCGATTCTAAAAGAGTCAAAAAGTCGAGACAGGACCCATCGTCAACATTTCTGTGTCCACCGCTCTAGTTCATCCAAAACACACTAGAAAATAGACTCAAAAAGTGCTAAATACAGGAATAATCCTTTAATGTCTTGGTTGTTGGGTAGAATGTGATTGACTGACTGAATGCGTGATATTCCGGCAGGAACTGTGGTAACGTGTATTGTAAAGACTGCTGTCAGCTGAAGCTGCCCATCCCAGACCAGCAGCTTTACGACCCGGTTCTGGTGTGCAACACGTGCTACGACCTCCTGCTGGAGTCCCGTACGCGAGAACTACGCTCACAACAGCTCAAGAAGCCCATCGCCACTGCGTCCAGCTGAGACGGCCAATCACAGCTCGCGTGTCCCGACAGATGCCCGTCATTTAGAGGAAGAGCTGCTCTCTGCCTCCTCCCCCCCAAACGCAAGAGGAGGGCGATTGAGTCCAGATCAGCTGACACTGATCGACTTCAGGAAGAGAATGGATGAAGTCCTAAAAAAACGAGCGCGGTTTGTGATGGAGGGGCGTTTCGAAAGTGAACTGATTGAAAGCTTCTCTGGTTGAGGACATAAATCGAACCCATCTGGGTTCAGATGCACAGAGATGCGTTTCTTCATCTAAAAAATCATCTTATCCACACACACAGCCCCCTACAAACCCTATGTATCACCCACACACACACACACACACACAAAACGTAGGACAATCACCTCCTTCCCTCAAAGCCCCATACGTGTCCATCAAGAGGCTCACTATTTAAGATGAAAATAAGCTGCTACACTATTTAAAAATGAAATAATTCTACTTTTGTATCCTTATTATTTTGTGCACTATGGAGGGGATTCGAGACCAAAATGGAGAAATCTGCAGTTGTTTACTTGCTGTTGTCTGCTGATATGGGGCTGTATGAAGCTTGAATGTATAATTTCGTTTCATTTGTATTGTTTGGAGAGGTTTATGGGCTGCCGTTACTGAACAAGCTGCCGGTTCGCATTGATTTGATTGCAGTTTTGTGGTGTTCATGGGGCAGTGCACAGAACGGATGTCTTTTATTTTTATTTTCAGCCACTCCCTTCAAAATGGCGCTTTAGCTGAACTGTGAAATGTTCTTTTCACTCTCATTTTATGTAAAATACACGACTAACTTTAAATGCCAAACTCAAATTCCAGTAATATATATAGACTTCTTCGTGTTCATCTGGCTGGTTGAGCGTCTGTAGCAGAAGGAAAGAGAAAAACAGAACAAGCTGAACATTTATGCACCGTTAATGTGTATGTTGTTGTTGTTGTACGTTACGGTAAAACTATAGCCATGTTGCACTGCTCTATTTCCGAATCTTTAGCCAGAATACTAGTGTACTAGTTTCTTTTCTACAACTTCATCTGAACAAACCAATGACAGTAATTTTACAATATTTCCATTTAATCTCACAAGTTGGAAACTGGTGGAGATTGAAAGGACTTTTGCATTCGAGGGTTTCACGGTTAGGTTACGTCTTTTTTTTTTCGCTCCTGTTCTCGAAATGCGTCTTGTGAACATCACACAATAGAAATACATATTCAAAATAAGTGCTATGATTTTTTTTCCCCCTTTATCTCTTACGTTGTCCGCATCTTCAGGCCTGGTTCCCTTCACTGACTGTGTATTTTAATGGTGAACCTCAAACAGTGCCATGTGTTTTTTTCTTATGTAACTTTAACATGTTCAGTCGTACAGTAGCTAGATGCTTAACAACGAGAAAATGATTTGTTGAGAATCGATGTTGGGTTAAAACAGGATAAACACTGCTTTGCTTTTGTCTGATGGTTTAATTTTTCTTTTTCCTTGTGTTTAATGAAGGACACATTTTGAGTTGAAACATTAAAAAGGAACCCAGAAATGTGATGTATAGTTATTTGGTCTGTAATAGTGGCTAAAACTTGTCACTTAGTGAATAATTGTTGTAAAGATATGCATTGTTCAAGTTCAATCCCATGGGTTAAATAAAAAGATACGTCTTTATCAGCCATCTGTGTCCAGTGTTAAAGTGTAACTTTGAAGAACCGCTTTTTATTACAATATCGGTATGTAAATGCAAAATTATTTACTTGTGAATTTCTCGGCCTATGAGAACATTTATTTGTCAAGTCTTTTGACACCGCCAGGACTGAAAACTACAGATTATACGTCTGATCATAAGAGGGTTATTAACAAAACGGTTATTGTTAGGGTCAATTTATGAAAAGTAACTCACTCCCACTGAACGACTCTTTGAATTCTTGCATCCAGGAACAATACAAGTCGACACCATTATGAGTAAAAGTTTACTAAGAACTATTTCCTACTAAAGCAAGGCGGTATTTGACTCTTACGCACATCCATAGCAGACTGGTGAGAGTCGCTTTGGCCTAGTGCATCATGGGTGCATTATGTAGATAAGTGTTCCTATCTATTTGCCAAAAGGGAAGAAACTAGTCCATTTTTTCTGTTTTCTCTAGTCAGGAGGGACTGATATCAAAAGTGTTTTCACCTTTCTATATTGGCAGCCAAGTTTTATTAAAAAACCTGATTTTGCCAGTGGTGAAGTAAGGTTATTCATCCTCTTTTTCATTATGAATTTGTTCAAAATCATGCGGTGTATGGAGCTTGAATACTAAAATAATCCATTAGCATTTTTCATTTAAAGCAACACTAAGTAACTTTTCCTCTTCGGTCGCCCTACTGGTTGGAAACGAAATTGTCCATTGCCGCTGTCGTAAATAATTTAGCCTACCGTCGCACACACACTCGCTGTTTACCCAGCACTGGCTTTAGAATGAACGATGTCCACAGACAAGGTAGAGTATGTTACATGATTTCATGAAAGGATGATGTATTGCGACATCAGAAACGAAGAAAAACGAAATAATGACTATTGTAGCGCTTGACGTAAAGCAGTCGAATTTTGTAGATCTTGTTGTGGTTGGGTTACTACCCGAACCCCGAAGTCCCGTAGTGCCAGTAAAAGCGACACAGACCCCGTCAGGCGATGCAGAAGTGCCTTTCACCCTCTTACACTCGATGAACCACTGATACGATTTTGGAAACATTATTTTAAGGTAAAAAACGTTAGAGTTGCTTTAAATGCAGACAATTATTTTTAACATTTACATTTTTTTTGTTTACTTTATTGTGTATAGACGCAAAAAAAAAAAAAAAAAAAAAAAAGAACATAAACATTGTCCTGAGACTGGGCTTCATACATTATTTACAATCCACAACATAAACAATTTAAGGCTTATGTCATATTTCAGAAGGTCATAACAGGACCCCATCTTTCAAAAACTGGGGTTTTTAATTGTAGTTGTGCTGTCAACCGTTCCATTAAATAAACTTGTCTTATCTTTTGTATCCATTGCGTAACGGTGCGTGGCTCAGGTTTTAACCAACAGATTATCATTTTCCTTGCCGTCATAATTTATATTTCTTTGTTTTATGGTTTATACTTCTTATGTGCTTAAAGTCTATGCAAGACGTAAAACGGACAAGCTATCTTAAAGAATTGGAAATGGCGCGTAAATCAATCAAGATTTATTGGGATCCTAAAGTTAAGTCTTTTAGGAGGTCATTTAAACATACAAAGTATAATATCAAATTCCTCATCTTTTACTGGACTGTAATTGAGATGTTCTTTGGTTATCTGACCCGTGGCTTCATGTAAACTCCCCGTCAGCAGCATTATTACCTGGTTTTAAACCGTATGGGAAAGATAGAGTTGGGTTTAAAGGGGTTGGGTTATTATTAATGTGAAAACTGGTAAATCACTTGGATTTGGAATGTATTGGTCTGAATCTAATTCTATCACCACAAATGTCCTTTGTATTCATTTTAATTCATTATCCTCTTCTAAGTTATGAAAATTTTCAACTATTGCTAAAACAGTGTGATTTTAACAAAGAGGTTATTATGTGAGATTTTAATATTAATTGGGATGACAACATAGCTAGAAATAATAACAGGTAACTCATTATTTAAATCTGAAGCAACTTATTAATGGGCCAACAATAATTAACTCAGGGACACTTTCAGTAACTGAGTTATCTGAGAGAATTTTTAAATCTTTTAATATGTTAACAGGACTCGCTGAACACAATTTGATTTACTGGCCAAAATAATCTAGTAAGATTTAATTAATTCACTAGGAAATATGATTCTTATGGCATCCAGAAACATAAACTAGATGATTTCAGATGTGTGGTTCATCAGATTACATTAATATATTATGTACATTAATATAATATATTAGGTTATTTATTAGTAGGAAAATATCAGGAGGAAGATCTAATATTCTCCTAAATATTTGAGAACACTATTAAAGATTTCAGTTGCAAATTTAGTCATTAAAATATTAAGAAAACATACAGTCCCCAGGATAATATATTCAGATATTTTAAAACTGATGAAAGAACTGGATCTTGCTTTAAAAACTGCTAATAGATCAAAGATAAGTTATTATAGACAATATTTAGTTATGTTAAGGTCGTAAAGACACGCTGCTATTTTTGAATAAATTAAAAGGAGATAAAAAAGAAGATAGGACATCACTTGAATTGATAGTGAATGGGAAGCTGACTAATAATTCAGATGAAGGCACTTATTCATTATTTTATTGATTCTGTAGTCACATGTTCCCCTTGAGTATACAGAAGTGTGTGTAGCTAATACTGTGAACAAGCCCTTGCTTTAAAGGCGGTCACTGAGTTAGACGTCAAACGCACAATAGCATCTCTTAAATCATCCAGAGCAGAGGATATATTAGGTATGGATGCAGTAATGCTTAAAGAGATCAGTGAGTCACTAGTTAATCTCATCACTAAAATCATCAACCTTTCAGTTTCTCAGTTCTCATGAAGTTCTCTTCCTCTATTTAAAGTGGAGATTCTCATTCTGTTATTAATTACAGACCTATTAGTATTTTACTCTACCTATCTAAAGCTTTCATTACTCGTGTCAATCACAGTGCTGACTTACATAATCAGATACTAACTCCTAAACCCACCCCGTCTGTAGCAAGCCGTTTAACATTTAATCCTTACAATGTACTAGTATCTATTTTCATGCTACTAGTCTAGTGCTTATTTATTTGCTACTAGTGTTTATTCTTTAGGTACTAGCACATTTTTAAAGATATTAGTAGCCTACATAATCATTAGATACTAGTTCTCTTATGTATAACTAGTACTTATTCAAATAGTGTCTAGTATTTAATTATACTTTACTTGTTAAGAAAGATTAGAACTAGCACTTATTTTTTAGTTACTGGTAACTTTTAAGATTTTAAGATTTCCTAATATCCTTAATAGGTACTAGAACTTTTTAGAATTACATTTCTGCTTAGTATGCTAATATACATAAGAGTAAGATTAGACAGAAAACTGAAATGAGATGGTACTAGATGTGATATGAATTCATTAAAGTCAGGGGAGGTTATTTCAGAGAAGCTAGCAATAGCGAGTTAGCTTTGAAAGCATGAGATCCCAAGCCTCCCTTCAGAGCGTCTCTAAAGCCACGCCACCTTCAAAACACACACACACACACACACACACACACACACACACACACACACACACACACACACACACACACAGTAGAGTCTGCAAAGCGTCACGAGATGTCGTTAAACTACCTGGTGTCTCAAAGGACATAACATTACAATAATAATGAACGTTAAAGGGATAGTTCACCCAAAAATGAAAATTAAGTCATTAATTACTCACCCTCATGCTGTAACAACCCCGTAAGACCTTCGTTCATCTTCAGAACACAAATGAAGATATTTTTGATTAAATCTGAGAGGTGGATCACTCCCCCATAGGCTTCCTAAGGGATTGAAACTTGCCGGCCCAGAAAGTCATTGAAGAAAATGATTAAATATTTCATGTGCCTACAATGGCTCCACTATAAGTTTATCAAGCGACGAGAATACTTTTTGTGCGGAAAAAAACATAAAATAACGACTTTATTCGACTATTCCATTACTTCCTTGTGGGCCTGAGACGAGAGTTCAAGAGATTTCCAGGACGCATGAACGAGAACTGAGAAGAGGACGTTCTTCTTCTACTCCTATTTACAGCGCATTGTTTACAAGCATTTACAGGCATCCTATTTACAGCGCAAATGCTTACAAGCATTTTTGGGTGAACTATCCCTTTAAGAACTTCCAGAGCTCTGACTCGTGTCACCTGACTGCTGCAGATCATGTGGCTGTGATCGTGTTGAGGACGTGAACAGTTGCTATCTTATAACATGTGGACAGGTGATGTAGGACATTGTATCATTGCATTCAGACTAGGGGTGCACGAATCAGGAAATGTCACGATTCGATATCGATTTTTAGGCTCAAGATTCGATTCAAAATCGATTTTCGATTCAAAAGATGCTTCTCAATTCAAAAAACGATTCGCAGTATGTAAATGTGATTTACTTTTTCCTATGTGATTGATTGCAGGAGACTTAATTAGGGGCCAAGCACCGAAGGTGCGGAGGCACCTATTGTATCTGTTCCGGTTCCTATTATTATTATTCTTCTTCCGACTGGGCGTCTACGGCAGCCCATAGAACCGATTGCGGGAAAGTTGTTTTGGCTTGACATTCTGATAGAGGACAGTCCCAACATTAAATACACCAATTTTGGTGTTTTTAAGTCATTCCCTCTAGCGCCACCACCTGTCCAAAGTTTCACTTTTATCTTGCTAATAACTTTTGAACCGTAAGGCTTCTCATCAAAATTCTTTTTTCCCCTTGTTCCTGAAAACATTTGCCAATATCTTCGAAACCGCTAGTCCGATCGAGACGAAACCACCGTCAAGTTTGGAAAAATAGGTCGATAGCTAAACGCCAATGCCCAAATGCGAAAATATTGATAGTAAGGGGTAGTAAAATCCAATCAAAGTCACGTGTCAGTCATTTTTTACGTATTTTTTCACATAAATGTCTATAACTCCGAAGCGAATTGAGATATTTTCACCAAAATCGACACACAGATGTATGGGCTCACTCTAAGGACACATACAAAAAATGGTGGGACTGAGCCTCTTGGTGGCGCTATAATAGAACAAAACATGAAATTCCCATTGACTTCAATACAGTTTTGTGATGTAAAATGCTATACTTAACAAATGCATTGCTGTACCATCATGAAACTCAGAATTTGCCACCAGCACCATGCCCTGAAGGTACTCAAAAGATTTTGAGATAGCGCCACCTGTTGGTCAAAAGTTAGAATTCAATTATCAACCATTAAATCATCTTAAAAGTTATGTATATATGATTTTTTTAGCCATTTATTCTCTTAAAATGTCTTTAATTGCTCCTTGCTGCAGTTGGTCTGCCACTCCCACACATGATGGCATCTGTTGCCGCTTCTTGCGCTTGGCCCCGGTAATGGCTGCTTGCAGCTATATTTTGTTGTGTTTCTTTTCTTTTAAATTGTGTGTAGTTTGATATTACTTGTCTTCATACAAAAATAAAAACGTTGCAACTAAAAAGTGCAAAGTGCCAAGCTTTGGCCAGCTTTCAAATACATTTAATTCAAGTTTAAAATAAAACTTAAATAAAAAGCTTTTACATTTAGCTTTAAAGTGTTGTAATCAGAGCAAACAAACAATTATGCTAAATGTACTTCAGCTACCAGGTTGACTGTTGAAATGTGAACTCGATCCTTTTTCTCAGGATCGATATTGTCCCCCAACACCACTTTTTGAAACATTATGGCATGGATGTACCTAATACAAATAAATAAAACATCTCCAGTTAACTAGAAGAGCATTCATTTAGTTCACTATTAAAGAAGAGCTCTAGCGCTAAAATGTGTTGTTTTTGAGCTATCCGTGTCATGGATACAGTGTTCTCTTGTGGCGCGCGCGCAGTCTTCGCTCGGATGCGCTCTTCAATCTATCGCCGTTGTGGAGACTCTCTATTCGTTCCGGCGAAATCACAAAATAAAATGCACACAAACGTGTCCCTGCTTGATATAGCCTGTAACCACTGATGAACATATTCAGTTTTGATGAGAGAGAGAAAAAACTTCTCACACGTAACTTCTGACACGCTTGGCAAAAGATCTACAGACCATTTAAGAACTCAAACAAACTTTGCGGATCGATGCATTTATTTCCGGGTTGAGCAGAGAGGCTGTACAGTTTGACCAGCGGCGGCAAGAACTTGTAATGTATAACTATTATTACACCGGCCCTAGCGGCCTCGAAACACTACCAGACCACCGGGAAAAGTCCCGACTCTCCCGATTGCCACTCCGCCCTGCACGCCTTTAAAAAAAAAAAAAGAATCGATTTAAGGGCTCGAAATTAACTTTTTTTACTTGGTAGCACTGGTGCTCCCAACTTCAAAAAGTTAGGAGCACCAGCAAAAATTTAGGAGCACCACAACTACAAATTATATATTAACAGATTTCATTTCACTGGGGCTTTACACATCCTGTGGCCAAGATTTGAAATTTGGTCTTCTGGCTCTATCATCTCACCCCGATGATATTGGCACATGATTTGTCATTTGCATACGTCATGTTAATCGCAACTCCGTTCTTTTCGGAGACACGGTCAGATAAGGCAATTTGTATGGGCAAAATTAAACTGAATATATTCAGACATAATATAAAAACTATGAACAAGTGCAAGATTGATTCAATTCACAGAAATATTACTGGAGTGTGAGAACCATTTTATTCTGCTGCAGGGATTTTCATGACTCAAGTCATGTTTTTCTGTGTTATTATTAGTGGTAGTTAAGGTGATTGAGTGCTGTATTTCAGTTTTTTACTTCTTTGTGTATATATATTTTAATAAAGACCCTGTTATTATCAGTCCTTCAGAGGGGGGTGTTATGCCCTTTTTCAGGTCAGAGCAACTGCCCCTCAAAATTCCTGTGCACATCCCTGAGTTGACGTATAATTAGCTCTGCCAATAGAGCGGAACAACCAGCAGCATCCTGCCGATTAAAAGCCTTAATAATCGAACCTGATGAACCTGTATATTATGACTTTGATTGGCACTCTATTGCTATTAATATGCTGTATTAATATTTGTTAATCTTAGTTAATAAAAATACAGCTGTTCATTGTTCGTTCATGTTACTTCACAGTGCATATGTTAACAAATAAAAAACAAATAAAAAAAATTTATTTCAATAATGTAGGCTATTAGTAGCCTAAATGTTGAAATTAACATTAACAATGGTTAACAAACTAACAAAGTGCAGTTTATTAATAGTACATGTAATGTAGTTAACTAGAATTTAATAAATGGAACATTAAATTGTAAAGTGTTACCGATTTGTTACACAGATTCAGACGTCTCGTGAGTTCAGTGTTGGACAGATCAGTTGTTTTAACCATTCATTAAAGTGAATCGGTTCAAATGAGTCATTAGTTCGCGAATCGGACGTGTCATTAGTGGACGTGTGTAGCTTACGCACAGGTTGTGTGATTATCCCGGCAGTTTATTTTTTAGCACAATTCACACTACGCAGTAATTCAGGAGAAAAAATCTCTGAATACTCCACGTGAAACTTTGGTCTGCCGCCCTTTTTCTATCGTGCCAAATGGTTTTGATTAATGCGCGAGGGAGAGAAGACAGCGCTCGTGTTGTTTGAAGACGGGAGTGTGCGCGCGCGCGCCGGTGAGATGCGCCTGTCAAGCGCAGAAGTCATTCTATTCTACATCACTCATCGATCAAATAAGGCTTTGCCGGCCGCCAAAAAAATGAATGCAGGAAAAACCCTGGATTGGTTATATAACGTTGGATAGAATGATGGTCCGGCCATCGCGTATCAGCGCACAAGGTACACACTGTGAAGTAATTTGCAAACGTTTTTTTAGAGGAATGAAAACAGGTCGCACCACAACCATTATTTGCACTCGCACAAATGCTCCCAAATATATTTTTAGGTCGCACAGATTAAATTTCAGGAGCATATGCGACCAAAATGGTCGCAATTTCGAGCCTTGAAAGCTTGAATCGCGATTCAAATGTGAATCGATTTTTTTGCACACCCCTAATTCAGACCGAGAGCAATGTGATTGGATGAAAGTTTTTGGTCCTGAGACTTCCACAGAAGATATGTAAAAAAAAAAATAAAATTTGCTATCGGATCTGAAGTGTTTCAACCAGTAGAACAAAAAGTAATTGCCTACCGTATCTTTAATTTTTTTATGTATTATAATTCATATGTATTATATTTATTTTAAAAATGGTAGCCTGTAAAGGAATGAGACATTTTTCCTCTCTCATTTATGTCACTGTTTGGCATGTTTCTTTGATGTTATTTTTGTGATTTTTATTTATTGTTTTCCCTCATTTATGCCATTATGCTTCATTGTTTGGCAGTCCTCATGTGTCTTTGATGTTATTCCTATATTTTTTTATTTATTGTTTTCCCTTATTTATGCCATTGTTTCCTTGTTTGTCAGTTCTCATGTTTCTTTGATGTTATTGTTCACTCACTCATCATTGTTGTACAGTGATTCATCACTATCAGCAGGAGAATTCACTATATTAGAAAGGAACGACTAGTAAACTTAAGAGACACGTCATTCTTAGTGTGATGCATTTTATGAACATTATAAGGGCAACATTTAGCTTTTTTATCATAAAAGGGCCGTTTGGAACGACGTGAGTGTGAGTACGGGAGAGCGGGGAACAACGCAGCGCTTTTTGACTTTCTCAGTTTGTGTGAATCCACTTGGAGTTCATAGTATTTATTTTTAGTTTTGTTTTATTAATACAGTGTATACTTTTTTCTTGATATACCGCGAAAGAATAGAAGTGAAATGTGACAACATGCCCCATAGGTGGTGGACATTGTAACATGACCAAATGACAGCTTAAAATCTGATCTAATAAAAAAATTGTACAACACTAACTAAAATAGTTTCTCAATAAAATACAATTATTAACTTTTTCATATAAAATAAAGGCATTTTTAAATAATTAAAAATAAACTAATTTTTTAGTTTGACAATGAACATCAGAAAACACAGCTATACAACATAGTAATAATTTCTGAACATTGACTCACAGTCTTTATTCACCTTTTTCTCATGTTTTCTCAATAGAATTAATAAATGTATCGAATAGAATAGCAATAGTTCTAATAGGGGCTCACTGTAACTGGGATTTTAACCTGGCTAGTGTCTTATGCCAGTTGGTAAAGCATTAAAGAACTATAAAAACTGTTAAATAACATATTGGAGATTAAAATAATATCATATTTGTCTCATTTGAAATACACACAAAAAAATAGATGAAAAATTAATCAACATAAGTAAGAAATTACATTGCTATGGTTAAATATGTTAAGTGATATCTTCCAAAGATTTCTGAATTTTGGCACAATTTTTTCTCTATAGTGTCGATATGGCAACCAGTAAATACACCACGTTTCGTCATGCTAGCATCATGTGTGGAAGTATTTAAAACAAGTGTGTTTAGTGGTGGAAATTTTGATTTTTTTTCAAGAGATTCGTTCATTTTCAGTTCGTTCACCAAAATTATTCGTTCAGATTCGTTCACTGACCATTTCTTCATATTACATAAATACGCCAGCACCTGTGTCGAAAAAGATTGTCTTATGTTATGTTTTAAGTCTACTTATTACAAAAACACTGATTTGTCTTTATTAAAACGTCTGCCTAATCTAATCATTAAATGAATAAAATACGTCTCAATAAGTGGTTCAGATGAACGAAGCACACGGTTTTCTTGCATAATTAATATTTTAATTTAATTTGGTCAGACATTTACACATTCATAAATCTGGGATTAGCTATGTTAAACGTCGAGTTATGTTTTGTATGTTAAATATGAATATAAACAAACCTATGTGAACAGTAGGCCCAGTGTTGCCAGATGTACGATAATTATCGTATTAATTTTGAGCTTCTGGTACGATACTTGGATATTTCCAATCTGGCAACACTGAGTAGGCCTAATTTACCTGCTGATTGCTGACCGAGATTGACTCGCATGCTAAACGAACGTGCTACAACAAACTAGCCCCGCGTTGGCCGCTAATGACCGAATTTAGATTTTTAGGGTGAACCGGAGAATGTTTGGGAACTAACCATTTAACACAGAGCACAACAACCGTTGGGACAAAACCCCACATGTTTTCTCCACAGACTGATTACTTTAGTGATTGGAAGAATGTAACGAATGGAAGAATGCAACGAATGCACAACGAGCTTGATTACCAACAGTGCAGTGATTGATTTGAGTTAAAAAATCTTCAACATCACCATCACTAAGCTAACTACATTTTTTTATAAGTTTATAAGTGCACAATTATAAGCATAGCACGGCTGTAAAAGCGGACTGAGTGAATTTACCTGTTCGGCGTGATGACGTTTACTCTCCTCGACAGCCTCCGTAGTCCCATTTAGACACTTGTTAGCATTAGCAGCCTTTTTCAAAAGATGTAACAGCTTGAAAAATCACGACTGGGATATTATTACTGATGTATTTTACGTCGAGAAGTTATACTTATCAGAAGTATACTGAATTGTGTCCGACACAGACCTTATTTCAGCCATTTAACCAAAAGCCCATTGATTTCGGGACAATAGAACCGAATGTGCTAAAATGCAAACTCATTTCTGCGTTTTGGACTACAAAATGTACATCATACTTGCACCACTTTACTAAATAATTGTTAAAATCCCTGAGAAAAAAAAAAGTGAATGGGAAAAAAATACATCTCGAAACAAGAAAAATTAGACGTTCACTGTTGTGCTCACAAAACTTGTAATAGAAAATAGCCAATTAATCAGAATCAAAAGGAGCTTATTGCCACGCCATGTTTACACGATGAATTTATCTTTGTGAAAGGAGCTACCACAGCACAGACAGCGAAAAGAAACAGATAATAAACCAATAAAAATATACAGAATAGACAATGGGCTCTGACAGTCGGCTATGTTAGGCCTATACAAATTTAAGTGAATGTAAATAAGCGTTATGTGCTAAACAAATATAGGCTAAGTATAAATTATGTTTTGTAGGCTTGTGCACATTGTTTATGAGATAGATGGCCAGAAGAAAGAAACTTTTAACAATAAATACATAAACATATTTTAAATTACTTTTATTACTTAGCCTACTGCTGTATTGTTATGGTATAAGGCTATTGCAGTTTTGAGGAATTTTGATTTAATTGTGTTGTCGTGTCTTCACCGACCATAAGATGTCACCAAAGCTCGACTGGTCAACTATTTATAACGGTAGTAGTTTGTGGATAAAGCAGGTGTTTACTCGGATGAACTTTGATATAATAATCTCACATATCCATGCTATAAAGTGTATGACCAGCACAAAACAACTAACCTATAAAACAATGGGAAGTGCTTTTTCATCTGAAAATCACAAATAATGTTTACAGCACTTAAGATTACAGTACAGTAAACATTTGTTAAGATAAGAGAGGCGAGATAATGGAAGCAATACAAGTAAAACAATAACAATAATTCAACACTTCCTACTTCCTGACAGAACTTTCCTCATTTTTTAATGATAGAATTCCCTTTCCCTGAAATACACACTGAAATACTGAAGGAATCATCATTAAAGGGTTAGGGTTATTAACCCTAACTTTAAATATTCTAATAACAAGTGCATTTTTTTAGGTTATTCATGCTTTGATGAGTGAAAACTTTAAGTAGTAATAAAATAAGAAATAATGCAAATATGAAGTTTGAATAAGATGAGCTGAGAAGGACTTTTTGTCATGTGCTGCAATGACAGTTTCCTTAAAGCTCAAGACTGACCTGACAGAAGTGGTAAAGTAGTGATATATCATGGCCAGTTATTCATATACTGTTGGTGGAAACCTCTAGATCAGTGAATCATGAATCAGAGAATGTGATGATGTGCAGCTGGATTGCCTCTGTAATAAGTTATTGTAAGTTGATCTGGATAAGAAAGCATCTTCTCACTTATAATAATAGTATGCACTGTTGATCATTTAATATACACTATTAACTACTATAATTACAATATTAAATTCCACTGTATAATTAAATTCTGATGGATGGATGGGTTGATTGGATAGATAGATAGATAGATAGATATAGATAGATAGATAATAGATAGATAGATAGATAGATAGATAGATAGATAGATAGATAGATAGAATAGATAGATGTAGATAGATAATAGTAATAGATAGAATAGATAGATAGATAGAGAGAGGCTGTGATTCATAACTGTTATTAGAGAATGTATGATGGGAGGGGCGTGGCCAACAGACTCCATCCGTTCATTGATAGATATATTACTGATAAGAGCCGATCAGACTCTCTAATGGTCACACACACTCGGTCCAGTCTCATTGCTGGAGTCCCAGGACACACACAGGACACACACTCGGTCCAGTCTCATTGCTGGAGTCCCAGGACACACACAGGACACACACTCGGTCCAGTCTCATTGCTGGAGTCACAGGACACACACTCGGTCCAGTCTCACTGTTGGAGTCCCAGGACAGTCACAATGCGCGCTCTGCTTTCAGCTTTTCTTCTATCACTGCTTCTGCATTCATGCAGCGCTGCAGGTGAGTGTCATCATCATAATGCATTCATATTCAAGCTTGTTTACTGATCTACAGGGTTTGATATAAATAAGGACATTTCATGTGACAAAGCACTGATCAGATTGAACTTAAACCTCATATTGCATTTATCAGTGTGCATTTATTTATAGGTAATGTGCATCATTTAAAGGTGAGCAGACTGACTCCTGTGTGACATTGACATGTATAGAGATTTACATTCAGGCTATTCGAAAACAGTTTCTTACAAATCGAGTTTCTTAGTCAATTGTTTTATGCGTAAAAAACTGTCACTGATCAATACCTGATATTAACATTTAACAATGATCAGTTTGTTAATTTCAGTAAAGCCTCGAGCTTTTCAAAAGTAACACACGCATGATGCTTTCTAACGTTTTTCGTTTTATTTATTTTGAATATCCACAATTAAAAATAACCACATCATTTCATCCCAAACCAAAAATAAAGATGACCCCGTTCATTATTGCGCAAAGCTTGTCTTTAGTTATTTGGAATAGTCTAACTTTTTGTAAATATTTAGTTGATTCAAACGCTCTCTCACCTATATGCAAGACGTTCGAATTGTTATTTATCTTATACATTTAGAAAAACCTCGAAACCCCAATGAAAATTCCGTCATCGGCAAAAAAAAAAAAAAAAGAATAATTCCTGGCGCTGGCTGATTTTCCGGAGGAAGGCGCATCTTTATTTCTGCTCAAGGACACTCGGTCTGTTCCCGTTCCTTGTGTAGGAGGAGCGCGTGAAATCCAGAAGGCGTCCGGGTTGTTTGCCAAGCTCTGAAACTGAAACATTCACACCTGCGAATCACAGCCTTCTATGACTATCAGAAAGCTAGACTTTTTAAAGGAACATCGAAGTGTGCGGCGCGTAATGCGGTTCATTACGCGCAACCCAAAGTGTCCTCTGGCTCCAATTGTATAGTAAAGCTTCGCAAAACGCAAAGTTTTAAGTGACATGACATGTAAATGAACAATAAAATGATAATGACAGTAGTTATGGCTCGGTTTTCAGAAGCAAAATGCTATGGTTACCTCCCACAGACGAATGCGATTACGCGTCTATTTCCCGCCAGGTGAAAATGCGCGCTCATCGTTTGTGGTTAGTGAAATGTAAAACCGACGTAAAACGAGCACCAAAAATGATGCATAAAGAATGTATTTGGAAAATTAAGTCAGACTTAAAAAAACGTCTCAGTGTTAGATAACCCAATTTCAAAGCAAGAGTCAATTATTGTGAATAATCGACACAAATGCCTCTGGATTAAAGATGTTAAAACATAATCTCTTGCTTAGATGTTAGATTTCCTGCTCATTGTAGGATCAAGACATGTTTAAACACTGACGCTGAAACAGTGTATTGTGAAAGCATATACATGACTTGACAAACACTCTTCAAAAGCTTTGGACAATAAGAAGTTTGTTCTCTTCGAAATGCTAAAACAATGCGGAGTGTTGAAATTGAAGATTGAGTGACGCCGTATTGTGTGACTTTGTTTGTTTGTGCTTAGTTGAACATGTTGGTATTAATGTAATTACAACACATTGACAATGATGAGGTTGGTGAAGAGGAAAGACCCGACAGCATTTGCATAACATTCTGATAAGTGTGACTTCAGTGTCCATATAGCCTATACTTTCTAGGGGCACATGAATGTATGCCAATAACAAGCCAAAAGGCTCAAGGTCTCTATACAAGAGCCAAAATTAGATACATGTAACTACAAGTGAGTATAGAACATGCGAACTAACACTCTTCTTCATATCACCATTATTATCTAATTATCAATCACTTAATGTCGTGAAGAGGTTAAAGAGCCAGGACTGAAAGGTCTTCTTCCTTGTTGATTCATTAACTATCTCTTGATCAACACATTATCACAGCGTCAGTCCCTGTGGAGTAACCAGTGGACTGTAAATGACTTTTCATTAAAGCATCTGATAACTAAATGGCACTTTAAGCGCTACTAATAAAGCCAATATGAATATTTACATGCTGGCATGAAGAACTGCAGGAGTAGCCTCGAACATTGTGGACCAAAACCAAAATAAAAAGAGAATGAAATCAATGAAATGACTAACCGTATTCTTATTTCAAAATACGCACTCTTTGCATCATACGCCTAATATACGAAAATGTATAAAGTTTGTTAATTACATGAATTACTTAAATGTTAGCCTATATTTTCAATTCAAAATAGCTAAACGTGCCCAATAATGTTTAGTAAAATCATGCATCATATTACCGCTGGCTGTTTAATATTCCTATCATGAAACAGTTGTCAGATATTTAAAGGGACAGTTCACCCAAAATGTTTTATTCTGTTATCATTTACTCAAGCTCTTCCAAACCTGTATGAATGTCTTTTTCCATAGAACACAAAAGAAGATATTGTAAAGAATATGGGTAACCAAACAGTTGATGGACATCCATTATGAAAAAAAAAAAAAAATCATGGAAGTCAATTGACCCTTCGCAAAGACCCGCCCTCCTTAGTTACTGTCGCTATGTTCCGACAAGCTATGCTGCTCTCATGCTCTCACCATGTTCTCACGCAGTGAAAAATACATCGCGGAGCAGAGAGGAGACTGACAACACGCGGACAGACAGGACAGACCAGGTTACTTTTCGGTTACTTTTGATATTAAACATAGCCTATTAAACAAAGTCTCAGCTTTCAAATGTGGTCATTTTTTGAAAGAAATTTAAACAATAAATACCGTTTTGGGGCTCTTTAATGTGCCGTGACAGATCGCTGTAAAGCATCCGTTAAAGCTGCTCGTGATCCGATCATCTCTTCCTTCTAGTTCATTTATAGCATCAAATAAACATGAACGAACATAAGATGTAATGTTGTTTTAAACCGCGGAAAGGCGTCAGTATATTCATTTTACCAAGTTAAAATCCTCCTAACTCTACTGGCTGCTTTTTTTGGACAAAATGGCGGATGGCGAAGTATGATTGGTTAGAACACCTGTCAATCAAGCTCCACGCGAAGGGTCAATTGGGCCCATCAACTGTTTAATTAACCATATGCTTTAAAACAGGTGTGCCCAACCCTGCTCCTGGCGATCGAGTGTCCTGCACAGTTTATCTCTAACCCTGATCAAACACACCTGCCTTTAATTTTCAAGTAATCCTGAAGACCTTAATTGGTTGTTAAGACCTTAATTGAAGACCTTCAGGTGTGTTTGATTAGGGTTGGAGATGAACTGTGCAGGACAGTCGATCGCCAGGAGCAGGGTTGGGCACACCTGCTTTAAAATATATACTTTTGTGTTCAACAGAAGAAAGAAAATGACAGAATTAATTTTGGGTAAACTATCCCTTTAATGTTTACTTAGATTTTACCTCACACTCTTTCACCGCTAAAACGGAGCGAATGCATCATGTGACCAGTAAAGCCCCGCCTTCCTTGATTTGATTGGCCCTTTCAGTCATTCTGACATTGACGAGTGCTGTTAAAAACTAAATGGAAAAGTGATCTGAAACATTCTTCAAGTAGCCTGACCTTCTGACTCATGAAGTCCACGACTGACACAATGTTTTACAAATAAGCTAATAATAATAATTAGAATCAGAATGACACACACACAAGAAACACACAGAAGGAATTTGTCCTGGTGAAAGAAGCTTCCAGAGCAGAATAAAGTACAGACAGGGATAAGGCAGTAAAAGGGGATATAACACAATAATAAAAGAAAATACAGTAACATTATACAAAAGGTACATTGATAAAAATATAGAAAATAAACAATGGATAAAACATTTTTTGGGACTGTTTATCTGTCAAAATGCATTCTGAGATTGTCTTAACCACAACAGAGACACACACGATGCGGTGTTATTAAAGTGTGTAGTTCACTGTGGTGAAGGTGTTTCTGCAGTAAATATGAGCTCAGCAAACAGAAGCTTAAACACAGACACTTCCACATATTCACCAGTCAGTGGCACAATGCCAGATCAGGTAAAACTCAATCTCGCTGTCTAAATAAGGAAACTCTCTTTCTGTAACTAGCAGATTATAAAACCTTTTCCGTGTTCAGATGATATTTATCGCACACACACACACACACACACACACACACACACACACACACACACACACACACACACACACACACACACACACACACACACACACACACACACACACACACACACACATGTCTGGTGCGTTTATCTTTATGAGGACTCTCCATAGACATAATGGTTTTTATACTGTACAAACTGTATATTCTGTCCCTTGAGTCTGTGTGCATTCGGTTTAAGTCCCCACCAGATAGAAAAACATGTCCACACATACACACACACACACACACACACACACACACACACACACACACACACACACACACACACACACACACACACACACACACACACACACACACACACACACACACACACACACACACACACACACACACACACACACACACACACACACACACACACACACACACACACACACACACACACACACACACACACACACACACACACACACACACACACAAGCACACATCTTTGTGGGGACTCTCCATTGGCATAATGATTTTTATACTGTACAAACTGTATATTCTGTAACCCAACCCCTAAACCCACCAATCACAGAAACCTTTCTGCATTTTTACATTTTCAAAAAACATCACTTAATATGATTTATACGCTGTTTTCCTCATGGGGACCAAAAAATGTCCCCACAAGGACAAGGATTTCAGAAATTGCTATCTTTGTGGGGACATTTTGTCCCCATTATGTAGGGTTTGTCAGACCACACACACACACACACACACACACACACACACACACACACACACACACACACACACACACAGAGATAATATCACGGCAGGATTTGTGTTGTGTTTTGGTTTACGTGCATGAAACCGTATTTTCTTAGCTTTGTGTTTGTCTTTGTCTTGGAGACATTACTGTGACACTTATTTAGTTTCTCGTGCCGCTCTGAAGATCAAAAGCTGTGTGTTCATTCATATCAGCAGGTATTGTTCTCAATCTCCACTGACCATACGCGCATGATAGCCCACACCAATGACACATGCCATTTCAGTCTAAACCACGTCAAAGTCAGCTTTATAGCACTTATAAAGACTGTTTCAGTGCAGCTTCAGTGATAAACTGGAGAATGACAGAATCAATGATGCGAACTACATTAAGGCTCAATGCAACAGTGTGCATCAATCTATATGAGTTAATGAACTGATTCAACTAACAAACACTGAGTTGGAGAAACAGCATTAACACAAACTGATTCGTGGCCCTGCTGGAATATTAAGCATTTAAATTGAATGAATAAGATATAACATATCCTCAAAAGACCAAAAACCATGAAAAAGTCAACTGCATTAAATACTCAGCTTTATTGATGAAATACAATAATGCATGCTGGGAACTAGAAATCTGCTGCCCATTTTTCAAAGTTGTCAAGACAACTTCATTAAGTTACAACTCGATAACTAAAAAAAATCAATTAATGCAAAAATTCCAGTTTAAATTACACACAATTTAAAGTTGTAAAGACCTCATCAAAATAAGGTTTGCAACTTTTGAAGGTTGAATTAAATCAACAAATCTGTATTTTTAACTTGCAACCATGCACTTTTTTTCCACTAAACATTCTTTACTTAAGATACGTTTACAATCAGGCAAAACTATAATAGATATTAAACTGGGATTACACTTAAAATAAAATCAAAATAAATTTCCAATGGGGTCAAAAATATAAACTTAACTTAAAGGGAAAACAAGATAATTTTCTGACCCTATAGCTTTAAACTTTTTTTTTCTTGTCTTCAGCATAAATCCACGTAATTTCCATGCTTTTGTTTTTCTCCAGAAAATAGGGCTTGTTATCTTAGGTCATTTTGCTTCTTTGTAAATGTGTTCTGGTTAAAAAATGTTTAGAAAACAAGAAACTCACTTTCTGCATTTATTCAAGTAGTTGTATAACAGGTCCTCTGCATTTGAGAGTTGAGAATCAGTCAGTCTGATGATTCGAGCATTGAGAAATGCAATGTTTATTAGATGTTTATGAAGTTTGCACAAAAGGATGCTACTGTGAAGGAAATGACATCATCAGCGTGACACAATGGGAGATGATAAACACGGGTCTGTTATGATCCCAGTCTTACGCTGATCTTTGTGCTCCAGACGCCTCATGTGGAGAAACTGGGATGCTTTGGCTTTGGCTGCGGTTCACACGTTGGGTTGTTTGTGAGTGTGATTATCATGTGCCCGCAGAAGGAAACGCATCACAGATGAGGTAGAAAGACCTGCCGTTTCACTGGCACTTCCTTTACCTTACAATCTGTGGGACCCAACATAGAAATAACAACCCGACCCATTCGTTTCAATGCCATGCGTGTTTTTCATAAATATATGATTTCAGAGATTGGCTCAAAATATTTGTTCCACCACCAAGGTGGAGTCGCGCGTCTCCATTGTGAAATATTAATAAAATAATAATAAGAATGTGAGCCTTGCGATGCTATGAGCAGATAACAGAGACAGATAGAGAGATTTGTGTCTCAAACAATAGAAAAGAAATTCCTGTGTATCAGAAGCGATTGAATGGCAGAGAATAACAGCTAATGGACTGGAGACGTGGGAACAGCTCTTTGAGAAAAAGCAAACAAGTTAACAATCGAGGACGAGTTTAATAAACATCACTTGATAAAGATGATTGACACTGTGACTGAAAACATGTTTTGTGCCAAACATGTGAACTATTACGCTTGATGAGGCATGAAAGCTTGGTGAAAATAATCAAAAATGCTTTAAAGGTATAAAAAAGGTTAAAAAAAAAAAAAAGCTATGGGAAAGCTATGGGAACATAGCAGTACTTAAAGTGCAAAAATAACATATAAATAGTAAAACTATTAGTAAGATATTAGGTTATCTTAAAAAAAAAGTACTGAGAGTACACTTAAAAAAGGTGTAATTTTATGAAATAAAAATAAAAAATAAAGTATTTAGCTAGTAAACTATATATAAGTTCACTTTTACACACAGGTACATTTTAAGTATAAAAATTAATACTTAAATAGGAGCATAGTAGTATACTAAGTCCAAAAATAACATATAAATAGCTAAACTATTAGTAAGATATTAGGTTATCTTAAAAAACAAGTATACTTAACTGAGAGTACACTTTAAAAAAAAGTGTAATTTTTAAAACTAAAAAATATTAAAAAGTATTTAACTAGTAAACTATATATAAGTTCACTTTTACACTTAAAAAGCTTTTTGGAAATGATAAAAAAAAAATGCTAGTACAGTTATATATATTAAGTATAAAAAATAAAATTAATACCTAAATAGGAGCATAGTAGTATACTTAAAGTCCAAAAATAACATAAATAGTAAAAGAATTACGTTATCTTAAAGAAAATAAGTATAGTTGTACAGTATAAAACTACTAAACTGAGAGTAGACTTAAAAAAGATTAATTTTATAAACTAAATTTAAAAAAAAAAGTATTTAACTAGTAAACTATCAGTATACCTATAAGTTTTACACTTAAAAGTATACTTTTATAAAGAAAAAAGTGGATAATTTAGTCCCAAGTATTGTGATATACTTACAAGTATACTACTAGTACATTGACATTACACTCTAAACAATGCTGGTGTTTTAACTCAAGTTTGGGTCAAATATGGACAAACCTAAATGTTGGGTTAAAAAAATGTATCTAAAATTTTAACCCAACTTTCACTTTCAACTGTACATTTTTTAATTAAATTTTTAACCCAACATTTGGGTTTGTTCATATTAGACCCAAATTAGCATTTTTTTAGAGTGTAGTATCTTTTAATAAACTTTACTAAAGTATATCTAATGAAGTGATGGGCTTGAAGTATACTTATTTTTTTGTAAGGGTCTTTAAAGAGATTTGGACGGGTTCATATGTGTATATTTCAGATTATATTTCAGAGAGATCTCAAATATGTCTCGAATATGCTCAGATTTGCCAAGTTATCAACGTCTGCTTTTAAAACTCGGAGATGAACTCAAACATTTCTTATCCAATCATCAAAGCTACTGCATCATGTGTTTGAGTTACTCTTACAGTAATTGACAGTAAATTACTGTACATTATAGAAGAATTACTACATCATCTAAAACTCAAATGTTAAATGAGAACCAAGTGCAATTTCCAAGCAATAACATTTGGGTCATCAGTGACATTTCTCTTTAATTCCTAAAATAACAGGATCTCATTGAGATTGGGTCATGAAATCAAGTCCCGACTGAGTAATGCGTACAGAAGTCGCCAGATAGACTTCCAAACATCCCGTTAGTTATTTCTAGTTAGTTTTCTTATTATTAACGATTCTCATAACAGTTTAATATAATCTGTGTTCATTGTGAGCGACCGGGAGAGGTTTTCCTGTTGGACGACACAATAGAATGAAGTCATTAGAATTAAGAACTTGTTTAATACGCTAATAAACAAAAATTTGGAATAATTCAGATTTTTAAATGTTTTTGAAAGAAGTCTCTTCTGCTCATCAAAGCTGCGTTAAAAAATACAGTAAAAACAGTAATACTGTGAAATATTATTACAATTTAAAATGTTTTCTATTTACTCAATTATTAATAATAGTTCTTATTATCAATGTTAAAAAAAACTGTTTTTTTGCTCCATATTTTTTTTTTGGGTAGGTCAGGATTCTTTGATGAACAGAAAGTTAAAAAGAACAGCTTTTATTTGCAATAGAATCTTTTGTAACATTATAAATGTTTACTGTCACTTTAAACTTTACTGTCACTTTTAAACTGTATTTTTTTTCATGGTTCATGGTCCACACAAATATTGAGCAGCAAGTTTTTTCAACATTGATAATAACCATAAATGTTTCTTTTGCAGCAAATTGTCATATTAGAATGATTGACATGTCTGAAGACTGGAGTAATGATGCTGAAAATTCAGCTTTGATCACAGGAATAAATTACACTTCATATATATATTCACATAGAAAACAGCAAATTTTCAAATTCACAATTTTACCATTTTTACTGTATTTCTAACCAAATAAATGCAGCCTTGTGACTACGTGTCTCAAAAAAATTATTCCAAACTCCACCACAAATGCCCAGAGGATCAAAAGTCTAAATAAAAATCTAAATAAAGCATTTTAATCGACTAACAAATGGTTTGTCCTCCTCCAGAGTGGTGCTACCAGACGCAGGTCAGCTGTGAGTCCCACTGTAAAGGTGAGTTTCTGGACACGTCACTCTAAACTAAAAACTAAACATCTAAACTAAATGTAACGCGCCGTCTCTGTTGTTCTAAGGACCGGACCGATGGAGGGAAGTGAACGCAGATTGTGGGAAAACCAAACAGTCACCGATCAACATAGTGACGAAGAAAACCAAGCTGGACGAGAGACTGACGCCGTTCACGTTCAGCGGATACCAGGAAGCGTTCGAGAGCACCATGAAGAACAACGGACACTCGGGTCAGACTAAACACAACTCATGATCATCAACAACACAGCTCTTCTGATATACATACAACAGTGCATCACATTTTAGGATCTCTATTCTGGTCATGCATCTGATTATCATTAGTTTTTGATGTGCATGCTTAAAGTAACACTAAGTAGTTTTTCAACCTTCATAATATATTTCCAAGACCCTTGTGATGGTACATCGACTTAAAATAAGTTAAATGACTCGTCTACCATAGCCTGACGTGGTCTGTATCGCTTTTACTGGCACTATGTAACTTCGGGGTTCGGGTAGTAACCCGACCACAAAAAGAACTACAAAATTCGACTGCTTTACGTCAAGCGCTACAAAAGTCATTATTTAGTTTTTCTTCGTTTCTGATGTCGCAATACATCATCCTTTCATGAAATCATGTAACATACTCTACCTTGTCTGTGGACATCGTTCATTCTAAAGCCGGTGCTGGGTAAACAGCGAGTGTGTGTGCGACGGTAGGCTAAATTATTTACGACAGCGGCAATGGAAAATTTCGTTTCCAACCAGTAGGGCGACCGAAGAGGAAAAGCTACTTAGTGTTACTTTAAAGGACAACTCCGGCGCAAAATGAGCCTTTGGTCTAATTACACATTAGTACATAGTCAACCATTCTCTGGGATTTGTTTTCATGATTATCGAATGTAAAAAGTTTTATCTCTTAAAACGGTTTAGCTTATAACGCTAGTATATGGGGCATAGAGTAATGAAAATAAAAATCGCTAGTTAGTACCACTAACAAGGCTCAAAATAGCCCAACATTAACATAATCAGGGTCCCTACATACAAACCGAAGCATTGAGAACATTGTAAGTGTACAGACAGTTTAATAAGAAGATACTTTATAAAGACAGTCCACTTCGCGTATTCAGGCAGGAGCCATCTTTGGAAAACAGTCTCGACCAGTCGAATCATGAACGCCTTGCGAAATTCCATTACTTAGTTACTTTTTAAGGAAAGTAATACCGGTATGTTACGTTACTTTTCTACAGAAGAGGATTAGGGCCAAGCAATAATAAAAAAATAAAACCATCTCGAGATTAAAGTCATTATAATGCGAAATTAAACTCGTTAAATTTTGAGAAAAAAAACTTGAAATACAATCTTGTGAATAAACTCATTAAATTTCGAGAATAAAGTCTTGTTTTGAGAAAAAAGTCGAAATACAATCGTGAGAATAAACTCATTAAATTTCGAGAATAAAGTCGTGTTTCCAGAAAAAAGTCGAAATACAATCGTGAGAATAAACTCATTAAATTTCGAGAATAAAGTCGTGTTTTGAGAAAAAAGTCGAAATAAAATCGTGAGAATAAACTCATTAAATTTCGAGAATAAAGTCGTGTTTCCAGAAAAAAGTCGAAATACAATCTTGAGAATAAACTCATTAAATTTCGAGAATAAAGTCGTGTTTTGAGAAAAAAGTCGAAATACAATCTTAAGAATAAACTCATTAAATTTCGAGAATAAAGTCGTGTTTTGAGAAAAAAGTCGAAATACAATCTTAAGAATAAACTCATTAAATTTCGAGAATAAAGTCGTGTTTCCAGAAAAAAGTCGAAATACAATCGTGAGAATAAACTCATTAAATTTCGAGAATAAAGTCGTGTTTTGAGAAAAAAGTCGAAATACAATCTTAAGAATAAACTCATTAAATTTCGAGAATAAAGTCGTGTTTTGAGAAAAAAGTTGAAATACAATCGTGAGAATAAACTCATTAAATTTCGAGAATAAAGTCGTGTTTTGAGAAAAAAGTCGAAATAAAATCGTGAGAATAAACTCATTAAATTTCGAGAATAAAGTCGTGTTTCCAGAAAAAAGTCGAAATACAATCTTGAGAATAAACTCATTAAATTTCGAGAATAAAGTCGTGTTTTGAGAAAAAAGTCGAAATACAATCTTAAGAATAAACTCATTAAATTTCGAGAATAAAGTCGTGTTTTGAGAAAAAAGTCGAAATACAATCTTAAGAATAAACTCATTAAATTTCGAGAATAAAGTCGTGTTTCCAGAAAAAAGTCGAAATACAATCGTGAGAATAAACTCATTAAATTTCGAGAATAAAGTCGTGTTTTGAGAAAAAAGTCGAAATACAATCTTAAGAATAAACTCATTAAATTTCGAGAATAAAGTCGTGTTTTGAGAAAAAAGTTGAAATACAATCGTGAGAATAAACTCATTAAATTTCGAGAATAAAGTCGTGTTTCGAGAAAAAGTCGAAATACAATCGTGAGAATAAACTCATTAAAGGGTACCTATCATGGAATTTTGAAAATTACCTTTCATGTAGTGTGTAACATAGATCTAAGTGAACAAAAACATCCTGCAAAGTTTTAAATATGAAAGTTCACCGTATACAAAGTTATTATCTCTCAAAAGTAAGAGTCGACTCTGAGTCGTTGATATGAATCGATAGACGAACGATGCATTTTCTCTAACTTTCGTACGTCACTTGTACAAGTTATTTGAATAAGATACGCCCACTCATTGCATTAGGAGACACCAGGGAAAACATCATGTCGACGAGACGCTGCTGTGTTTTGAAGTGCGACGCAAAAGCAAACTTATTTCATCTGCCCAGTGAGGAGCATTTGAAGACAGTGGCTACAGTTCATAACTATACCACAGAAGTATTATAGCCCAAACTTGTTCTGTGTTCGCGTCATTTTGAAGATGATTGCTTCACAAACCCCAATGCTATAAAGTATGAATTTGCGAGCCGGCTGATACTGAAGGAGGGAGGTTCAGTACCGAGTTTATTTGGATCAGCTTCCTTCTCCGAATCACAATCTGTAAGTAGGCTGTTGCTTTTATGTTTGTATCATGTTATATAATTATTTTGTGTGTTGTGTACGCACAGGCACAGCGCAGCTTCTAGCAGCTAACTTAGGTCTTCAATGTCAATTGTATTGAAATATGTGAAGTGTTTGTCGTTGTTAATGGAGTTGTCACAGGGCTCTCGAGTGTCACGCATCACGCATTGAGCGTGACAGTCACTCATTTCGGTCTTTTGTCACGCTCTCCGGCCACACATTGTATTTCTCACGCTGAAAAACTATTTGTAATATATTTAATATGCCGCAGTGCCCAAAACTCACTCACTGTGGAACCGGCAGGATTCAAGCGCGTCTCCTCCAGTGTTGCCAGGTCCGTATGCCTGCACTGTTTCCGCGGGTTGTTTGTGTAGTGCACGCTGGTTGACGCGATTGTTTTATCCACTGGAACATGATTGTTATTGAGGAAACACCCGGGAACGCTATTTGAATATTTTTGGCCGTGATTGGGTTAGTTTGATGAGCAATTGGGCTGGTTTTGTTGTGCAGACCTGGCAACCCTGGTCTCCTCTGGTGTTGTTCGTCTGGTGTTGTTAGCCAATCAGAAAATAGCACTGTTGTATCTGGGTAAGATCTAGCGCAACAACCAATGACACCCCGTCGGCTGGGTGTCTAACATATCACCACAGATTAGCGTCACGCAAAGGCGGGGTTTGGAAAAATGACTCGCTAAACGATTCATATGGGAGTCGGTGAGCAAATCAGGTAAAAATAAATGCATATTATAAGACAACAAAAGTGTTTTTTGTCATTGCATGCTTGTAAAACTGTTGTTGGGGACTCCCAGAACAATATTAGGAACATTTTAAATGCCATAATAGGTACCCTTTAAATTTCGAGAATAAAGTCGTGTTTCGAGAAAAAGTCGAAATACAATCTTGAGAATAAACTCATTAAATTTCGAGAATAAAGTCGTGTTTCCAGAAAAAAGTCGAAATACAATCTTGAGAATAAACTCATTAAATTTCGAGAAAAAAGTCGTGTTTCGAGAAAAAGTCGAAATACAATCTTGAGAATAAACTCATTAAATTTCGAGAAAAAAGTCGTGTTTCAAGAAAAAAGTCGAAATACAATCTTGAGAATAAACTCATTCAATTTCGAGAATAAAGTCGTGTTTCGAGAAAAAGTCGAAATACAATCGTGAGAATAAACTCATTAAATTTCGAGAATAAAGTCGTGTTTCGAGAAAAAAGTCGAAATACAATCTTGAGAATAAACTCATTAAATTTCGAGAATAAAGTCGTGTTTCCAGAAAAAAGTCGAAATACAATCTTGAGAATAAACATTAAATTTCGAGAAAAAAGTCGTGTTTCGAGAAAAAGTCGAAATACAATCGTGAGAATAAACTCATTAAATTTCGAGAAAAAAGTCGTGTTTCAAGAAAAAAGTCGAAATACAATCGTGAGAATAAACTCATTAAATTTCGAGAATAAAGTCGTGTTTCCAGAAAAAAGTCGAAATACAATCTTGAGAATAAACATTAAATTTCGAGAAAAAAGTCGTGTTTCGAGAAAAAGTCGAAATACAATCGTGAGAATAAACTCATTAAATTTCGAGAAAAAAGTCGTGTTTCAAGAAAAAAGTCGAAATACAATCGTGAGAATAAACTCATTAAATTTCGAGAATAAAGTCGTGTTTCGAGAAAAAGTCGAAATACAATCTTGAGAATAAACTCATTAAATTTCGAGAATAAAGTCGTGTTTCCAGAAAAAAGTCGAAATACAATCTTGAGAATAAACTCATTAAATTTCGAGAAAAAAGTCTTGTTTCGAGAAAAAGTCGAAATACAATCTTGAGAATAAACTCATTCAATTTCGAGAATAAAGTCGTGTTTCGAGAAAAAGTCGAAATACAATCGTGAGAATAAACTCATTAAATTTCGAGAATAAAGTCGTGTTTCGAGAAAAAAGTCGAAATACAATCTTGAGAATAAACTCATTAAATTTCGAGAATAAAGTCGGGTTTCCAGAAAAAAGTCGAAATACAATCGTGAGAATAAACTCATTAAATTTCGAGAATAAAGTCGTGTTTCGAGAAAAAGTCGAAATACAATCGTGAGAATAAACTCATTAAATTTCGAGAATAAAGTCGTGTTTCCAGAAAAAAGTCGAAATACAATCGTGAGAATAAACTCATTAAATTTTGATTACAATCTTGAGAATAAACTCATTAAATTTCGAGAATAAAGTCATGTTTCAAGAAAAAAGTCGAAATACAATCCTTAGAATAAACTCATTAAATTTCAATTTTGAGATCGATTTGAGGCTACATTCATCTTAACATCGAGCCTCTGCATGCGTTTCAGCCATCGACATGTATATCCTAAATTGTCCAAGAATGAACCCTTTACAGACCTGGTTATTCTCGAAACACAACAACTTTATTCTCGATATTTAATGAGTTTAATTTCACATTATAATTATTTAAACTTGAGATGGTTTTATTTTTTTATTATTGCTTGGCCCTAATCCTCTTCCGTACTTTTCCTCACCTGGGCGTGGCTAGCTAGTTTGTTTTTTTAATAACAAAAAAAGTTCTGTTTTTGGAAGAATGATGCAGGAGAAGAAAGTTGTGTGTGTGTTTGTATCAGCAGAAATGTGTTTCTTTACTGAAACACTAGAATCAGTGTCTGATTGTCTTTTCCACCTCAGTTCAGGTCAGCATTCCCATCAAAGCCACCGTGTCTGGAGGAAACCTGGGAGAAACGTACAAGGCTGTGCAGTTTCACCTTCACTGGGGAGTTGGTGGAGGGCCTGGGTCTGAACACACCATCGACGGAGAGCAGTATCCTATGGAGGTGCGACATGTTGCGATTTAAAAACAAATAAACTTTGTTTTTTAGCGTACACAAGGGTCCACGTACAGTGTGCGTGACGCAAATTTAGGCACTAGAATAGGCGAGTGTGCGCGACTCCTGGTTTTTGCGCATTGAATTTGTTTTGATCAGTTGTACCATAAGATGGCAAAAAAAAAAAAAAAAAAAATCTCAAATCTACCACCTTTAAAACACTGGTGGTAAAGAAAAACACCATCACGATAACACACACCACTAAAATAATGCAACTAACAATCAATAAACAACATAAAACCCTAATGGACGTAACTGATGAGAAAAACTAAGCAACATTTATTTCAGTGAAAAGCCCATGCTTTGTGAGAGGCCACACAGATGTTTCTTGGCACGTCAATTTACGTTTTTTTTTTTCAAAATAAATTATTTTGTTTTTCCCCCCCAAAAAACTGTAAATTTAACAGTACTTTACTGAAATGTCCCATTAGATCTATTACAGTGTTTCATTGTATAGAAACGGGTAATGTACTGTTAACCAATTAAAGAGGTTTGGGTAACGCTTTACTTGAAGGGGTGTGTATAAGACTGACATGACACATGTTATGAAGGAGGGTTTATGCATGTTTATGATAACTGTCATTAAGTGTCTTTCGCTCAATTATGACATTTTTAATGCAAATATGACATTGTTTGAGATGTCTTTGTTATGACATCTTGACATAAACCAATACATCATAACCTGTCAGTGTCTTTGTCATGACAACTTGACATTACTAAGACAACACAACCTGTCATAAACATGACATAGCAGATTAATTATCAAACTTAAGAAACCACTTACAGTAGCGTTATTGGTCAACATTACATTAAACTGTCAGGTGGTTGGGTTAGACATTGGCTGTCATGAAGCCATTATAACATTTTAATGACATATTCAATTTGTACCACTGTAGTTGAGGTCAAGAAAAATATTAATGACACAGTTATAATGGCCTCATGACAGCCAATGTCAAAACCAACCACATGACAGTTTAATGTAATGTTAACCAATGAAGCTAAGTGGTTTCTTAAGTTTGATAATTAATGTCAGTTATCATAAACATGCATAAAACCTCCTTCATATTCATGACTTGCGTCATGTCATGGTTATGAAGGTGCTATGTCAGTCTTATGCACACCGCTTCAAGTTAGGGAACATTTACATGACAACAATGTATTAAAAAAAACGTTTAATTTTGCCTTTTTTTTGCGAACAGGCTGTAGCATTAAAAAGTTTTCCATTTTTAATTGAAAACGGTGTCGTGTAAACAGCCACATAGCCTTTTATTGATTCTTTCCCCGCCATTGGTGAAATTTTATGGCTTTCCGTGTTTTTACTGTTATACAACAGGGGGTTTAAACGCAAAATGCTATTACACTACTTCTGAAAGAGTGCAGAACCTCCAGATAGAAAAAAGAGCAGAAACAAGCAACAAAAGCATTGCTTATGCACATTGTAGTCTTTGAAATAAAAACAAATTCTCAGCTTTATGTTCAAAAAGTTGCTCTTTTATGAATCTTTTACCACATTCAAGTGTTGATAAAAAATGCATAAAGCTCAAATAAAACGGTTCTCAGTTCTTTCTTTTTTGTTGTAATGTTTGTATGTTCAGATATTCATACAACAAAATATTCTGGGAGACATTACATTTTTGTAAAAATTGACAATGTCTGGTAACTGTTTTTTTTTTTTAAATGCTGGAACACTTAATGCAAACTTTTGAAAAGGAGTTTCAAAATGCATGTTTTTTAAAGACTATACTGTTAACAAAAACGTGAATTTGTGAAAACAGTGATGCGTATTACGTGTTCAGTCTGTAGGTGCACAGTGTTTCGTTACAAAAATGACACCGCCATCTCCTGGCCTGGCATGAATAATACAGCGTTTTTAGACGTTTTTGCGGATCCGTGTGAACATTGCGAAAAACAGAGGAAAAACGTTTTCATTTTTAGTACATCGTCATGTGTTAAAATTCCGATACATTTTTACAGTGATTAATCATTATAAATAAATGGCATTATTTATTCTCTCACCAGCTGCATATTGTGCACATGAAGGACAGATACAACAGACTTGAAGATGCACTCAAAGATCCTTCTGGAGTCGCTGTGTTGGGATTCTTCTACGAGGTTTGATACACACATGCTTGTTTGTAAAGTTTGCTAAGAGAATTTGATTTTGAATTTGTATGATGAAAAACATCAATAACGTCAGATCTATCCTCCAGGAGTCGAGCAGCTCAAACAAAAAGTACGACCTCTTCACAACTGCCCTGCGCAGCGTGCAGAACACAAGTAAGACCCCGTCCTTCTGAACAAACACTATATTACAGGAATATTTCATCTGTGGCATGCTGTCGATTAGCACAGACAATCATTTTGACTTGGTTTAAATATGTGCATTTTGTATTTTTGATAGTCGTGCATTAATCTGATTCATTGCTGTAAATGCATAATAAAACAACAAAATGTATTAAAGCTGCAAGCAGCATTTGAGCGTTGTTCAAGCGTTTAAGGCCTTTAAGCACATAAGCATTAGAGACATTAAGTTTTATTTAGCAAGCTTTTAACCACTGACATCATAGATGGAAAAGACCATTTATAGGCAATACAGGCAATTTACCATAGGAAATACATAGTTTTTAAAGCTTTTTGACAGTTATAGCGCCACCTATGGTCCAATCTCCATGAAACTTTGCATGCTTCTTCATCATTTTATGACACAGATGATCATCAATTGTTGTGAAGATCTGAGTTTTCCTTTAGGATTTATAGGCTTTTGAGTGTATTTTGTCACGCCCCTTTTCTAAGAGACCCTGTTACAGCCACCCAAATGCAAAAGTTAAACTTTTTTTTTGATAATAATTGATCTAGAGAGTCCAGAGAATTGCCCTAGACTGGTTTGTTTCCGATGGGGCGAAAAACCATGGACTAGTTCGCAAAAGTAGGTTTTGCACAAAATTCGGCATAGCAGAACATTTTTCCTGCCTAAATCGAAATTGGAGATGTACATTTTGTCCGTCTTGAGCCAAGGATCACATTGGTGTAAAAACCTTGAGTCTAAGTCAAACGGTCTAGGAGTATTTAGTACTTTTGTTTGCTGTAGCGCCACCTATGGGCCAATCGGGTCATACTCTGTTAGGTTCTCCCCAAACTGAGGCCTACCATCTGGCCAGGTTTCAAGTCTCCAGCACTTACGGTTTGTGCTGCACGATCAGTTTTACAAATCCTTACAATTACAATAGGATTTCAGCACTTTGTGCTTGAACCCCTAAATCTAAACAAAAGAACAATAGCTGATTGATGTGGCACATCAACGTCAGAATGAATATATCCTAAAATATTCCCTTAAAAGTGAGTAATCTGTTCAATGTTCGACTAGTTTGCGGTGTGTCGGTTTAATGTTCAGAATCTCAGTCAGTTATTAGTAGTTTGACTTCCACTGTGACGCTTTCAAAACATTGATCTGTTTGTTTGAGCCAATTATGACTCAACCAATGACGTGAGTTTGAGGGACAATATAAGTTTTTGTAAATGATTGTTATCTTTATTTTTTATTTTATAGTTCCGTTTGATGCTGTTAGTGGCACAAAAACTACACACTTAACAGTTGTCGATCAATTATTTATTTTTTTAAATGTATTAATATGTAATACCTAGAAAAAAACAGCTTGCTATCTACATAGAAACTTTCCACAAACAGTCGTGGTCAGAATTATTGGCACTCTTGATAAATATGATCAAAGAAGGCTGTGGACATAAACCTATCCAGCCATGACTTCTTGTTTCACAGGAGTTTAAATATGAGGAACCTCAAAGGCAAAATTATTTAATCATCCATCACAATGAGTAAAACCAAAGAATGTAGTTCTGATGTGCAGAAAAAGATTGTCGAGCTTCACAAAATAGAAAGTGGCTGTAAGAAAATAGCTAAAGCATTAAAATGACTATTTCTACCATCAGGACAATAATTAAGAAGTTCGAATCTACTAAGATTGAAGATCATGTGTCTTTATTGATTTAATGCATGGTGAGGAAGATAGTTTGAGTGGCCAAAGACTCTCCAAGGATCACCGATGAAGAATTGCAGAGATTAGTTGAGAAAACCTCATTAAAAAATATCAAACCGCACCAACATGTTGTTTAGGAGAGTTTCAAGAAAAATCCTTTGCTCTTGTCCAAAAACAAACTCCTTCAAATGGGACTGGGTTTGATGGTCAGATGCAAGATGAAAAAAAAAAAATACCCTAGTCCACTTAGCGTTCACATTGGTATTTTAACACTAAACCTAAATCACATAGGGATACGTTCACAACCTGATCGGTCGGCTTTTATTACATATATTTCACGATGGAACTTACAGAACAATGCTGTATTCTGGGCTAAATGCCCTCATTGTATGTGCGTTGTAGATACCATATGATGGTGTTTTGACCAGCGGATAACTCCTGAAGAGCTTATAAATGTGTAAAGGAGTCAAAACAGCGTCAGGAATCCCTCAGTCACACACAAAAGAAGATCTGCTGTGAAGAGACGCGGTTCTGATGCCTGGACTGAACTGTGATGGCCAACATCACGACTAGTTGCTTTCCGACCGGAGGGATTTTTGCAGTTCCTAGAAACTAACATTCCTATAACCCTTTTTTTCTCGTGTTCCGACTAAGTTGGGGATTTTTTAGTTCCTCAGACCGTAGTTCCTATAACTCTTTCAGAACCTAGTCTAGAGCGAGGATTTTTTTAGTTCCCTTTCCCTAGGTCTACGTTGATTGGTTCAACTTATAAGTCACGCCCACTTTCAACACAGAACTTGCAGCGCGCTGTCTGCCATAGCGGCTGTGTGTTTTAGCAAAACATTACTACGAGGATTTCTTCACTGTCTGTTGCAATTCGCCTATGTATACTAACTCATAACTTAAGACAAACATAACGTATTCAACCAGCTAATTGCTAATGCTAGCTAAACTTACCCGTCGTTTTGTTTGCCTCCTGCGCTCTGCTCTTCTATCTTCTTCCATCATATCACTTAAGATCATATTACGCTGGCTGGAGCCTTCGCCTTCTGTGTTTCTCTGTACAGAACTCAAGCATAGTCTTTAAACGCTGACGTTCGTACTCCGTTATTAAGGTCCTGGCAAAGCAGGAACATTTCGATAGCCTCCTCCATGCTGGTTGGTTGTTGTATGTAGCCGCGCTACGTCTGGTGATGACGCCATATAGACCGTCGCCGTGCTTGCGTCACTCCCTTACCCCTCCTATCAGTTCCTATGGCCAATTGTCCAGTGCGAACGCAAACAGCAAAACCGAGTTTGGGAGAGAGTAGTTCTTAGAACGGTTTAGAAGTGGACAGTTACTATATCTAAGTTCCTGTAACTACTTGGTTGGAAAGCGGCTAATGACGAGAAGAAACAGGTGTGCTTAAGCATCATGTCCTTTTTAGGGTCGCATCTTGTGACATTATGTCCTGTTTTTGGTTTATTTACACGTGTTTGGTTTGTGTTGCATTCATATTTTATTCAAACCGCACTACCGTTAGTTTGGAGCGAGAATCTTTTCAGCGTCTTGTTTGGACGCACCTGGGTTCGGATGGCAGCGTTCACACTTATTCAAATGAACCGCACTAAATGAGCAATCGCACAAGAGTTTGTTTCAATCCAACCAAACACGCCAAGTGTGAGCACACCCTAAAAGTACCCCATGCCCACAGTTAAATACTGCTGGATATTTAATGTTGTGGGCCTTTTTTTCTGCTGGAGGTCCTGGACTTCTTATTCAGATACATGGCATCATGGATTCTAGCAAATACCAACATATAAAACTTTACAGCCTCTGCTAGAAATGTTATAATAGGCCGTGGTTGGATCTTCCATCAGGACAATGATCCAAAACAAACAAACATCAAAATCAACACAACATTCCCCAAACCTGAACCCTATAGAAAAACATATAATTTCACAATCAGATTTTCCCCCAATTTCAATGGTTATACTTAAATTAAAGGTTAGATTTTTTAAAAAAAATTAGATAAAAGGTCAAAAGGATTTACAATGCAGATTTATTTTCACAGCTTTCTTACCAAGGGTGCCAATAATTCTGCCCAGGACTGTATATTTTGCATTGTTTTCAATAATAATGACTACAGACTAAAAAGACACAGGTCAGTGTAAAGGCCATTGCACACTGTGTCCGAAATTCGCATCCGAAATTTTTGCACGTTAAAAAAAAAAATTCGACATCACGTTATTTCAATCATGCTTGCACACTGCCTCCGAAACTTTCGTCCGTGATAAAAAAATTCGGATTGGGTTCGATTTTCTGCGTTTTTCGCATCCACAGCCAGTTTTTTTTGACAAATCGGACACATCATTGCACATGAGCAGTCCTTTCAGTTTCGGTTTTCAATTCGATCAAGTGTTTAGCCTACATGTTCTCTCGATCGAATTAGAAAAGGATAAGAATAAACTTACCCTTTCAATCAGATCGAAATTTCGGATCGATTTAGGTGTGATTGAGCAGCCAATTCGATTACTATTGTATTATTAGGGTACAAAATATAACCTGTAGTATGTACAGCTGTTCTGTCTGCCCAGCGCTTCCGCCGGCTGTGTGTGTGTGTGTGTGTGTGTGTGTGTGTGTGTGTGTGTGTGTGTGTGTGTGTGTGTGTGTGTGTGATACCTTAGACATACTGTCAGTCTCTGTTCATGATCGATTGGCTCATGGAAATTTGTAGTCTTCTTTTTAATGTGTGGCTCCAGTATTGCTAGCAAAGCATCAAACTTTTCCACTGATATTCTGAGATAAATTTTGAATCGCTCGGGATAATTTCGCAACTACTTGATAAGGACCTGAAACTCTCCTTCCTCTCGGCGCAATCTCAGGATTGGATGGACCCAATATTTCTTTTTCTCTTTTTAAGAAGAGAACAAAATCATCCTCACTGCTTGACGAATCCATTTTGTATTTTTGCGTTTTTTCCCACAGAGGTATAATAAATACGCATCGGACTCAGTGTGCAAGGTTTCTGTGCGTGACGAATTTTTAGGCTGACGACCACGAAAAAACGCATACGAAAATTTCGGACTCAGTGTGCAATGGCCTTGATGAAAAACGACGCTTGATCTAAATATGTGTAAAAAAAAAAAATGACGCCATCAAAACACAGTACAGCGGTTAAAAAACATCTGTCTAGTGTGTGTTTACATTGAAAAACAATGTAAAAGTAGTGCAGTGGAACGCAAAAACATGTTCTGTGTGAATGAACAGCTTTAAAAGTAAACTCGCTCTGAATAACTCTTTTTGATTTGAACAGATGGAAACGTGACTCTTCGAAAGATCTCTCTGAATCAGCTCATTCTGTCTGAAGGGAACATGACGAACTATTACCGGTACCAAGGGTCCCTGACCACACCGGGCTGCACCGAGGCTGTAGTGTGGACCGTGTTCGAAAATCCCATTCCCCTCGACAGAGAACAGGTACACCTTACCACCTGACAAACATTAAAGGGACACTGTGTAGGAGTTTCTCCCATCTAGCGGTGAAATTGTTTTTTGCATTCAAACGAATTGTGCTCTCCATCACCTCGCTCTTTCAAATGCGTGCGTGTTGCATCTACGGTAGCCATTATGTACCAAAGACCTATGACAGGATGTCTTCTAATCGAGTTTTCTTTCGGGTGAACAGGTTGCAAGAACAATTATGCTCTATTAAAATATATTCTTATCGAATATCTCGGTTACAAAAAGTAAACTTACAAACCTTGTTTTTAGCGCGTTCTCTACTTTACTCAATAGCTGCTATTCAGTAAAGAGCCTGTTTATCTTTTAACTATAAATGTTCTACATGTCTATATAATAAAGTACACAACCAAGCAATGAAAAAAGCTTGTAATTAAGACTGTAACAGTGACTACGTTTACATGCAGTCAATATTCGGGTTATGGTCGGGTTAAGGTCACTATTCGGGCTTCTGAAACATTAGGAATAACCCGTTTACATGCGTGAGCAGAGAGAGTTTCTCCTGTATACATGGAATTGCGATATCCCGATGTAAACGACGACGCACGGTTAGCGTCTGGACGTACAGACAACCTTAAGACGAAATATGCGTCATTTACGATTCTTCTTCCTGCATCCAAAGACAACAGCAACAGCAGCACGCGGATAATGAGTAGTTCGGGGCGGATAGCGATTGCCTTTGTTTGCGCTTTGGTGCTGGTACTGTAGGCTTGCCGCGATAGACGGTGTTGACGGTGTTACCGGTTTTAAGCCCCATCACCGGTGACATCAGTTTCCCACCGTGACACCGCGATGTCTTGACTTTTTTAAAGTAGGCTATTCGTTTTCGCTAAAATATTTATTTGAATTAATTATAAATGTAAATAATAATGATCAATTATTTAGTTCAGAAGAGAGCATACATTATAATTAAAAACTGTACTGCGCAGTGCGTGCCAAGAGCCATCACGTCACAGATCAGCAAGCATCAGGAGTCAAATTCCATTTAGCACGTGTGGAGATGAGAACGAGTCAAACTACAGTAACTGGGGGCACTGCAGTAAAACATCGACCGCAGAAGCCGGACACACAGGTACAACAATCAATTAGTAGGCTACTGCCAAAGAACGTATTTTGCTATGCGGAGTGTGGAGCGCGCACTGCATGGCAGGGAGGCTCGGGCGTGAACACTTGCATTTTCCTATCAACATGGAAACAACTTAAAATACTCTATCATTTCTGGCCATACAGAAAATAATAATATATTAGTCGCAACTACTTCTATTGGTCTAAACTCAAAATAACAAGACAACGTTGTGCTTTTGTAAAATAAAATAAAACAATCAGGCGCGGTTTCATGGTCTCCGTGAACTGGAGCGCGAGAACTGAAACAAAATATCCAGCCTAGGCTAAAGCTTGAAATGTCCGCTTTAAAACGAACAAATTCGAATCGAAAGCTAATACCTTCTGATGATGTAGGCTAATCCGAATGAAAGATGCATTTCTCTCTAAAGATGCATCCGTTACAGCGGAGATGGAGATATGTTTAACCGACACTGGTTTAGAAAACACTAGTTTATTAATAAACAATTAAAATGCCTTGTTATTTTTTCAGACACATTTATTATTAGCCTATAAATCACCTTTCTGTAATCTGTAGCTTATGCTGTGGTTCCAGAGACATAGGCCTATATTTTTTCCCGCAGTGCTGAATGAGAAGAGCCATGGCTCTTCTCATTCAGCACTGCGGGAAAAATATCATTTCCAGGTTCTAATTTGGCCTTAGAAAACCAGTCAAATCTAAAAAAAATCATATTAATTTGTGAATATTTTAAATGTTTAATAAAGGGGTAAAAGTCATAAACAAAAATCCGAAAATCCGTTAATATAGGCTATATATATATTGCGCAGCATTTGGTGTGTACAGTTCTAATTTAAATTTTGGTGTTCAACTTTGCAAATACAACAACAGTTCATTTTTTGTTTTGCAAAATTACGGGTTAAAAAAGGAAAAACGAATGGACACAAAAGTAGGCCTACAATGACCGTTTGGACAGAATACGAGACATAGTTATTTATTAAATTCATAAAAAAGAAACAATAATTACAGGAATAGCCTACCTAAACCTCAAAGAAATGCCACAATCAAGACATCGGAACAGAAATGAGGGAGAAACACCCAGAAACTCCTGGCTATATGCCGTTCGCAAGAGGAAAAAAAGGACGTTTTAGTCGCATAACATCGGTTAATGGAAACGCCGTCATTTCGCAATAGTTTTTACTCAGTCTACATGTTCTTGACTGCAAGACTGTCTTTGTCATGAAGTCTGTCTTTGTCTCAACTGTCATGTTCTTTGACTCTAGACTACAAGCAATGTTAATAAATGCCAATTTATAGTGTGTTTTAGAGTGCTGTCATTTATGTAGGCTAAGGTCCTTTTTGAAGTTTTTATTTTATATTCGTCTCTTATTTATTTGGTTTTATCTTATTTAAACTTTGTGTAATTTATTTAGGCCTATTTTATTTTCTTATTCGTTAAAAAACGTTTTATGGTTCTTATTTGTTTGGGCCCACAGTTTGCCGATTTTCACTTTTTTCAGCCTATGCATGGGGTTATTTTTATTCATTCGTTATGCTAATAAAAGTTCTGTCTATAAATACAGTTTTATTGTCAGCGAGTTTTTTTTTTTTGTCCATTCAAGCAATTGACGCTGAATTGCCAATTGACGCATATTTCGAAAGTGAAAGTAGCCTAAACGCGCACGCATTTAAAAGCTATTTAACCCCCCCCCCCCCCCCCCCCGCCCCGCCCCCCACGGTGACACCGGGATTACCGGTGTTGTCACACGTCGATTAACCGGTGCGAAATTTTCCTCACCGCCGCAACCCTATGGTACTGACCTCGCTCCAAAAGTATGCGGTGCTGCGTCTCGCCATGTTTACTTGCGGTATACTGCACGCGAATAGAACATGCGCAGAACACAAATCACTATGGGGATATGCCGATGCACGTTTACATGACCAAAATTCGGGTTAGAAAAGGGGTACTCCAGGTATCATATCCAGGTTTTTAAAACCTGGGATATGAGCATATTCGGGTTTTTGCCGGTGTTTACATGGCCATGCGCGACCGGGTTATCCCGGTTTTAAACGGGTTATTGGCTGAATGTAAACGTAGTCATTGATTTACCTTTCGAGAAGAAAGCAGGACTTCAGCGTCTCTTTTGAAATCTTTCTTCTGCATTAGCTCTTTACACTTGGAAAAAGCTATCCCGACATTAACTCTTGTTTTTTGTAATCTCCGGTCATGTTACCTTTTACGTTCTATTTTGGACTTTATGTATGGTTCGCCATTAAAAATTACAGGCTTTTAAACTTTCCGGGACAGTGACAAGCACCTCTCACTGCGCTCCTCCGTTTCTGCTGCTTTCAGTCACGTGACGCCGGCTCTGAACGTTGGTCTAGTGCTTTTTGTCCCTCTAAGCTATTATAGTTTTTCAAGATGGAACTACATGGAAGTGGACCTACCCGTCCCATGTATATAGAAGATAATAAATTCTTCGTTTACGAGGATAAAGGCCATTGCACACTGAGTCCGAAATTCGCAGCTGAAATTTCCGCACGTAAAAAAAAAATTCGACCTCACGTTATGTTAATCAATCACCCGTCATAAAAAAAAAATCGGATCAGGTTCGATTTTCTGTGTTTTTCGCATCTGTAGCAAGCAGTTTGAATGGTGTTTGAATGATGTTATGACAATTCAGAGCCACTGAATCACAAATATGAAAAAAGCATATGAAAATTTCGGACTCAGTGTGCAATGGCCTTAAGTCCGATAATTGGCAGAGGTATTTGTACAGCATTGAGGACAATAAAAATATTGATTTTAGATAATAAAATACCTAAAAAAGTACACATTGTCCCTTTAAGCACTATACAAAAAAGAGCAATTAGGTTAGTAAATAAAGTAGGATACCATGATCATACCAATTTACTGTATTTAAAATTGCACACTGTAAAGTTGAATGATCTGGTTAAATTTAAGACTGCACAATTAATCTATAAAGCAATAAATAAACAGTTGCCCGGAAACACACATTCACAGATAGGATTGGGGTTATTACTTGAGAGGGGATTTAAATTTGAGACAAAATACAGTGGGACTCGGACAAAGCTCAAAAGTGTGTATTTCTATTTGTGGGGTGCTTTTGTGAAATGGTCTGAGTAATTCGATCAAACAAAGTGTTAACATGTTGCAATTGTTTTTAAAAAGGTACAAACGTTTTTATTTTTGATATGTACAGAAGTGGTGAGGGTGAATGAAAACTTGTAACTCGTAATGGTTTCTGTTTATGCTTCTTTATCTTTATCTTCATTTCAGGATAAAGCTTTAGTTAATTTAGTAGTTTTTCTGTATTATCTTAAACGTTAAGTTGGATTTATCTTAATTGTTCGTTTGTGATTTGGTTTGGGTAGTTACTGGGGGTAGGTCTGTATTTTTTAAATAAGTCTCTTCTGCTCACCAAGGCTGCGTTTATTTGATCAAAAATACAGTAAAAAATTGTGAAATATTATTTCAGTCTAAAATAACTGTTTTCTATGTGAATATATAGTAAAGTTTAATTTATTCCTGTGATCAAAGCTGAATTTTCAGCATCATTACTCCAGTCTTCAGTGTCACATGATCCTTTAGATATCACTATAATATGATGATTTGATGCTCAGAAAACATTTATGATTATTATCAATGTTGAAAACAGTTGTGCCGCTAAACCATAGTACATTTCTTTGATGAATAGAAAGTTGAAGAGAACAGCATTTTGTAACATAAATGTCTTAGTGTCGCTTTTGATCAATTTAATGCATCCTTGCTGAATAAAATCACTCACTCCCTCTTACGGTATGTGTTATGACACCAGCCAGTAAAGAATTTGAGATTGGACGATAACATTTAGCTTCAGATGCTGAAGAGGCGATGGTGCTCAGATTACTGAATAACTAAGACGTACCGCTCTCCATCCGCTCTGCCCTCACTATGGATGCTTTTAAAATGACTTTGAAGAAACACTTTTACATCTTAGCTTTAGAGTCTGGCCCAGGAGAGAACTAAATATTAGTATTTTTGTCAAATTTATATTTATATTGTTGTGTTTGTATTGTCTTTGTTTGGTTTTCTTGATTCACTTTGGGCTGCACTTGTTGCAGTAAACATTTTTTTTTTTTTTAAGAAAATATACCAAGACACTAATAACTAATTAGTGTAATTACGACTTATAGGGCCAGTTCACTCCAAACATTAACATGGTTTTAAAACCATCTTTTATTATTATTATTATTATCTTCATAAAAAAAATGTTGTATTTGATAAAATTAGTTAATGATCTGTGAACATAACAATGAACTGCTGTATTTTTATTAACTTACATTAACAAAGATTAATAAATTATGTAACAATTGTATTGCTCATTGTTATTTTGTGTTAGTTAATTCATTATCTAATGTTAACAATTCAAGTCAAGTCATCCTCATTTATATAGCACTTTTAACAATGTAGATTGTTTCAAAGCAGCTTTACAGAGATAAACATATAATTTAAGGTAACAGAGACTGGTTTGGTTTTATCGCGGTTCTTGAATAATGATATTTCCAGCTAAAGTTAGTTTTGATTGATTACGTCGAAATTATCATTTGTAATTAAATTAGGGGCCGCTAAGACGACTCCGTTCTCTATAAACTGACTTTAAACGCAAACCTGTGATAAACGCTGATGTCGTTCACATGCGCATTAAGAATTGAGACTGTTATCTCTGTAAAGCTGCTTTGAAACAATCTGTATTGTAAAAAAAATGTAAAAAAAATAAACAAGACAAATCACACACAGCAAAATTACTAAAACTGAAACTAAAATTCAGAAGTGAGAAGTAGGAAATGTATGATCGCGTGAGAGCATTTAAAGGGCCAGTTCACCCTAAACAATTGTGTGACTATCTTTGATTATTATTATTATTGTCTTCATACAGCTTCGGGCGTTTTCCACCCTGAAGTTTCATGATGGGAAGCCAATGGTGGACACCTTCAGACCCGTCCAGCCTCGTAACGGCCGTGTGGTGTATCGGTCCAGTGGACCAGCGTTCACGGTCAGCATCGTTCTTCTCCTGGCCTCCATCAGCACAGCGTTCGGTCTGTCCCGTCTCAACTAGAGACAACCCACCCGTACCGGCACAACTAACACAATGAGTTCTCATCCAATCAGCAGACCAACAGAATCAAACCTGTAAAGACAAACCACAGAGTCACAAACCAGCCGACTGAATACAACCACAAAAAGACACTTCTACAGGAGACGTGAGTGTAGAAACCCTGGACTGCATGAGTAGAGTGAGCATTAGACGTTTGATCATAGCTATCAATAGGAACTGGACTAAAGCCGTGTCGATCCTCTGTGAAGGTCTGATGGGTAATAAATGCATGACCTTTATCTATTATAGACATCTGCCAACACACACACACACACACACACACACACACACCACACACACACACACACACACACACACACACACACACACACACACACACACACACACACACGCTATATTTATGATGCTGGAAGGCTTTGATGTGACATGCTGGAGATGTGCATTACAAATACACACAACGATGATCAGCACTTTTCAAGAGAATGACGCAGAGGTCAAGGGTGAAAGGTCACAGAGCCTCGATAATACAGCAGACAAAGCAAATACACGACTTTACATTTACTTGGATTGAATTTATAAGTTTTTAGGGTGTTTTTACACTTGAGTTTAAAAGAATCAAACAAATCAAAGGACTAAAATATACATATTTTGTTTAAATGTGTGTGTATACATAGCAAGTTACATTACTAAATAACTAATACATAACTGTCATTAAGCCTCATTCGCTCAATTATGAGATTTTTAATGCAAATATGACATTGAGATGTCTTTGTTATGACAACTTGACATAAACCAATACATCATAACCTGTCAGTGTGTTTGTCATGATAACTTGACATTACTAAGACAACACAACCTGTCATAAAATTATCAAACTTAAGAAACAACTTAGCTTTATTGGTTAACATTACATTAAACTGTCATGTGGTTGGTTTTGACATTGGCTGTCATGAGGCCATTATAACTGTGTCATTAATATTTTTCGTGACCTCAACTACAGTGGTACAAATTGAATTTGTCATTAAAAAGTTATAATGGCCTCATGACAGCCAATGTCTAACCCAACCACCTGACAGTTTAATGTAATGTTGACCAATAACGCTATAGTTGTTTCTTGAGTTTGATAATTTTATGACAAGTTGTGTTGTCTTAGTAATGTCAAGTTGTCATGACAAAGACACTGACAGGTTATGATGTATTGGTTTATGTCAAGTTGTCATAACAAAGACATCTCAATGTCATATTTGCATTAAAAATCTCATAATTGAGCGAATGAGGCTTAATGACAGTTATCATAAACATGCATAAAACCTCCTTCATATTCATAACATGTGTCATGTCAGTCTTATGCACACCCCTTCAAGTAAAGCGTTACCTGAGATGGTTTTCTTTTAAAGGTATCAGTGTTTGTTTGGAGCGTTTACCTTTCAGACCCCTAAAAATGAAGTGTAAAAACACCCCAAAGTCACTTTTAAAAAAGGAACCAAGTACTTTGGCATTTCTAAGTTTAACCCAGACATGTATTGCTTTATCTGTGAGAAGAGGTTGTGAACAAACAACACAATTTCACAACACTACACACACGTCTTGGCATGATATTTACACACATTTGGAGACGTGCTGTAGACGTCTAACGTCATGCATCTTGCGCACAAACGTAGTATGCTGTATATCAAACAGATTCTGTTCCAGTCTGTTGTGAGGACACATGATTTGTGTTTTTAAAATGTGAGTATGTTTAAAATGTGACGTATTGATGCTCTTGTTGGAGAAAATGAATATGAAGAACACATACTGTAATGTTAGTAGTATTTTGCCATAAAGACATTTCAGACTGTATAAGCAGGGATATGTGCAACTTCTGTACTCTTATCTTTATGTTTAACTTTTTTTTCTACACATTATGTATGTATGTTTATCTGTTTGGTTTTTGCATCATTGCTGAAAGTGAAGTAATCTGACCTCCTCTGGACACTGGAATCAATGATCTCTGTCTCATATGTGCATATTGACCGTTTATTCTTCATTAAATGTTGGTTTTGTCAACATGTCAGAATGCACTGATGATATTATGATGATGTAACTGCTGTATGATGTAGAGGATGCATTCCATTATAATAAAAAAATGTCTGCATTTCATTTTTAAATCAGTCTTGTGAATTTTTTGACATTTTTTTAGATAACTTAAAGCTGCAGTCCGTAACTTTTTTGGGTTAAAAAAACATAACCAGCCAGTGTTCAGCCTTCGCTCGATGCAAAGCAGTAAGCTTGTGATAATGTTTTCAATTCCAGTGGTACTGGTGGATTTCAGCGGTAGATTCGAGCATGTCTTTGCATCATTACGTCACATCTGTACACATAAAGACTGAGTCTCGGCTAGTATAAGCTATATTGAGTGTGAGGATGTTGGAGGAGGAGATTTATAGCCTTTTCTCACAGCATTTGATATAATTAAACTTATCCATTTCATGGTGGATCCAGAAAGGTTCAAGCGACAATCACCAGTGACAACTGGACATTCACTTGTTGTAAAATGCAAATAGACTTTGGAGTAGAGCATAGATTCTCTGCCCAAGCCCGAGCCCAAACTTGACCCGACCCGACCCTCGGGCCGATATTTCCCGTCACAGTCCTCAGGACGGGCCCTTGATCTAGAGACGTACACTCCCAACGCAAAAGAGTGCGGCGCGGGACTAGATTTGTGCGGGCGGTAATGCACGTGTGTGCGTTGTGGGAGAATAAAACGATGTAGCCAATCACAGAAACGTGTTGATTTCTTGAACGCAATGGCCAATCAGAAGCATTTAAGACAGACTCCCCTCACCGCTCAAAACTGACTTTTTGTTCAGTGCTGAATTATGTTGGCATATGTTTTTTAATGGATAGCCAAGTCTAAATAAAGGCTTTTTAAATTTATATTCCTTTTGAGTGCCTCAGAATTATTGTTTTTTTTTGGGAAACATTTTGGATCTCCAAACTGAAGAGCACCAAAGGAACACACCTTTCAACACCCAAGTAGCACTCCTTGTAACTCATTTGCTGAATTATGTATGTTGGAAAATCCTCTAATTATATCAAACAAAGTGTAGGCCTATATATTATGAAAGATTCATTGTGGAGTCAGCTTCTTTGATATTAACAGAGATGTGTGAGATCGCGATGAACTGATGTCAGCTTTTTAGGAATTATAATGGGAGCGCACTTTGCGCGCATTCAGTCAGGACAAACCATGCACGCAGTATCTCGCTTGCTTTTATGTTATAACACAAACAGTGGTTTGTGTGTTAATCAGTGGTGCCTCCAGAAATTTTTCATAGGGGTGGCCAGATGGGGCCACTTAAAATCTTGGGGTGGCACACCAAAACTATAAAACCATAATTTCAGAATTGTATTCTACTGTTGTAGTAAACCGGCCTGTAGAAAACTATCAGAAAGACTTAAGAAAACTCCTACTGATATACTTTGGTTTATTGTGTAATATTTAATGTTACTAATGATATTAGTAGGGCCCTACTAATATATATTATATTATATATAATGATATATATTATATAGATATGATATATATAAGGGCCCTTTATTTCAAATTTCCAGATCCTTACATAATTGTGATGAATTTAATCCTTTTAAGTTATTATTTTGCAGTGTAAGATTACGGTTAACACATTTAAATATTACATAAATGTATTATGAATTTTTAAGAAACTTAATGTGTATAAATCAGCAGCAAAAGGTAATTCTTGAAAAAATCTGCACAGTAATTTTATAAAATCTAAATATGTTAATAAAAACAAATTACTATTAGTTCTCTTATAATCTCTTATAAAAAATATCAATCAGGCAATCATACATGTCACAATTTTATATTTATATATTAATGTCAAGAATTCAGAAGTGCATATATAGCCTACACTACAAAGAAATAATATAGCTACAATTAAATTATGCTTATTTCAAATGTATTGAGCAGGCTAGGTATAACAACATATATTGTCTCCGACTGAGCGCGCGTCTCCCCAAACGGATTTAAAAGTTCACGTCACAAAGCGAAGAAATGTCAAGCGCACAAATCCTAGTGCGATTTGTTCCTTTGTTTCACAGTTTTAAATTCCAGTTATTGTGCGTTTAATGCCGATTCATAGTCCTTGTGATGTGTGTGATCTAACAAGCACACAGTAGTGAGTCGTTTAAAAACAGCAACAAACTCCAAGAAAATAAAGTAATTTTATGCAAATCTACAGTCTTTTATCTACAGATCATGCATTATAATGTGAATATATCATATTGGAGAGAGTTTTACCGTGCATCCAAGAGGCGCGCGCGCTGTTTGAATATGAATGGAGAATGATTGACAGCCGCAGAGGAGGGAAAACGATTTTCCGTATACTTTAATGATGTAAATATACTTCTGTCCCTCACATTAAGCTATGGAATGACTTCAGATGACTTTGTCACCCAAACTGACGTGAAAAAAGCGGGAGGTGCCGAAAAGCGCGCTGTTTGCATCCCTGCTTGTCAAAACGTGGCAAAGACACATCAAAAAGCTGCTGTAACAGTACACTATTTGGCACTTAAAAAGCACGTCACGACACATAATTCCCCGTCTTCTTTTACTTAAGTATATTTTTGACTTATTTATAAAATGCATAGCCTTATGTCACGGGTGAAACAGGAGACGGACAGTTGGTAAGTGAAACAATGTTTATTTTTGGAACAGCAGAAGCAGACGGAGTTATGGTGAGTATCTTAACAGAAGATAATTGGATGGACTTAGCCACAGGAATAATCAGAGTCTCTGTTACAGATGATGATGACCCGTCACTGGAAAGGGCTGCAGTAGAACGGCTGGGAACTGGAGACGGCAGATGATGATGAAAACAATCCGATAGGAACAGGTGAGTAGCAGGTAAGTTGCAGGTAAGTCTTTGGTATATCATGGAGAGTCTGAGTGTCTATGTAACGACGAGACCAGACAATGACTGTGAGTGTGAGAGTGGTATTTAAGGTGGTGGGATGATGAGGTGCAGGTGATGGTGATTAGAACTCAGGTGATAGTGAACGAGTAAATGAGTGAGTGGGAGGAGTGAGTGAATGAGTGGGAGGAGAGTGTGGATCTGCTGGAATCCTGACAGTACCCCCCTCCTCCGAGGCGGCTCTTGACGACTGCGAAGAGGGATGAGTTCGACGACGAGGTCTGCCACGGGGCCTGGGAGCTGGGCGATCAGGACGACTGGTGTGAAATTGTTGAAGGAGAGTTGGGTCCAGGATGTCGTCCCGAAGAACCCACGACCGTTCCTCAGGACCGTAGTCCTCCCAGTCCACTAGATATTCCAGCCGAGGACCTCGTCGCCGTGAGTCCAAGATGGTGCGGACTCGGTATATGGACTCGTCCTCTATTGGGATAGGAGGAGGAGGTTCGATGGCCGGGTCAGGTTCTGTGGGAGGAGAGAAGACAGGTTCAATGAATGGTTTTAACAGAGACACATGGAATGATGGAGAGATCCGGTACTGTCGAGGGAGATTGAGTCTGTAGGTGACCTCGTTCAGCTGCCTCTGCACGGTAAATGGACCGATGTATCGAGGACTCAGCTTACGGCAAGGCAGGCGGAGGCGCATGTCCCGGGTCGAAAGCCACACCTTCTGTCCTGGCACATACTGCGATGGTTCGATCCGATGACGATCCGCTTGGTCCTTGTGTCTCCGCACTGCCTGCTGTAGATGCACGTGAGCCGAGTCCCATACCCCCTCGCTCTGCTGGAACCAGTAGTTTACAGCTGGTACGTCCGAGGGCTCACCAGACCAAGGGAAGAGAGGAGGTTGATAGCCGAGGATACATTGGAAGGGGGTGAGACCGGTGGTGGACTGTTGAAGAGAGTTTTGTGCGTATTCGGCCCACGGAAGGTACTGGCTCCAGCTGTCCTGGTACTGGTGGCAATAAGTCCGCAGGTAACGTCCAATCTCCTGAATCTTTCGCTCAGTCTGGCCGTTAGTCTGAGGATGGTATCCAGATGACAGGTTTACTGTTACTCCGAGGAGCTTGAAGAAAGCTCGCCAAACTCTTGATACAAACTGAGGGCCTCGATCCGACACTATGTCCTCTGGGATGCCGAAGTTTCGGAATACGTGAGTGAAGAGGGCTTCGGCGGCTTCAAAGGCGGTAGGGAGTCCAGGTAAGGGAATCAATTTACAGGCCTTTGAGAATCGGTCCACGACCACGAAGACACAGGTATGGTTGTTAGATCTGGGCAGGTCCGTCATGAAGTCTACCCCGATATGAGACCATGGACGACGAGGAAGCGGAAGAGGGACTAGCTTGCCTTCTGGTAGTCTTCGGGGAGTGTTGGTAACGGCACAGACTGAGCATCCTTTGACGTAGCGAGCAACATCCTGAGAGATGGTTGGCCACCAGTACCGATTACTGAGGAGCGAGAGGGTACGCCTGCTACCTGGATGTCCAGAGCCCGGAGTGGTATGAGCAGAGTCCAGAAGGGCCGTTCGAAGGTGACGTGGTACGAAGGCACACCCCTCTGGACCTCCCGGCGGAGCGGGATGAAGGCGGTTCTCTTGGGATATCTGCTGGTCGATGTCCCAGACGATAGGACTTACAAACACGGCTGGAGGGAGGATAGGTTCTGGAAGAGGGTCCTCACTTGATGGATGATACAGACGGGATAGAGCATCTGCCTTACAGTTCTTAGAACCGGGTCGGTAGGACACAAGGAAGTCAAAGCGTGTGAAGAATAGTGCCCATCGGGCCTGGCGGGGATTAAGTCTCTTAGCCTCTCTGAGGTACTCCAAATTGCGGTGGTCGGTAATGACCTCGAAGCGATGGTTTGCTCCCTCCAGCCAGTGTCTCCACTCCTCTAATGCCAACTTGATGGCGAGCAGTTCTCGATTTCCAATGTCGTAGTTCCGCTCCGCCGGGGACAGCTTTTTAGAGAAGAAGGCACATGGATGGAGTCTGGGAGGATCACCCTGCCGCTGTGACAGGACCGCCCCAACTCCGGTGGAGGAAGCATCCACCTCTACAACGAAAGGGATCTCTGGGTTCGGATGAACTAGAACTGGGGCGGTCTGGAAGGCTTCCTTTAGGCGTTCGAAGGCTGAGATGGCTTCGGGCGATAAGGACAGAGATTTGGGCCGGCCTCGGAGAGAAGAAGTCAGAGGAGAGCTGATGTGACTGTAGTTGTTGATAAACCTTCGGTAAAAATTGGCAAATCCTAGGAAACGTTGGAGGTCTTTTACCGTAGAGGGTTGAGGCCAGTTTTGGATAGTCTCCACCTTCCTCTGGTCCATCCGAACTCCATGTTGGTCGATGAAGTAACCCAGGAACTGAACTGAAGGGGTATGAAACTCACACTTTTCAAGTTTGAGGTAGAGCTTGTGAGCTCGCAGCTTTTCCAGGACAGCAGTGACATGGCGATGGTGTTCAGAGAGAGATGAGGAATAAATGAGGATGTCATCTATGTAGACCACCACAAACTTATTAAGATATTCCCGGAAAACCTCATTCATGTACCCCTGAAAGACTGCTGGGGCGTTGGACAGCCCGAAAGGCATTACCCGGTATTCATAATGTCCAGAGGGAGTGATGAACGCCGTCTTCCACTCATCACCCCGACGAATTCGGATGAGATTATATGCACTGCGAAGATCAAGCTTTGAGAAGATTCGGGCTCCACGCAACTGTTCCAAGGCTGCTGGGACCAGAGGAAGGGGATAGCTGAATTTTACTGTTTGAGAGTTGAGATGGCGATAGTCAATGCACGGCCGCAGGCCTCCGTCCTTTTTTGCCACGAAGAAGAAGCTCGCAGCGGCAGGGGAAGTAGATGGACGAATGAACTCCTGTTCGAGGGCTTCCTCCACATACTCCTCCATGGCCTTCTGCTCCGGGATGGACAAAGGGTACACACGGCCTTTAGATAGAGTAGCTCCAGGTAGCAGGTCGATAGCACAGTCCCATGGCCGATGAGGTGGAAGTTTGGTTGCCAACTGTTTGCTGAAGACGTCCTGGAACGCCCTGTACTCCACTGGAATTTCCACCTGATGTTGTACCTCGGGACTCTCGATACTGGTGGAACAGACGGAAATCTCGGATCTTCCCTCAGGAGGTGAGTATACCATGGAGGATTCTTGGCTGACTTTCTTAACCGGTGCTAGACAGGAATGGAAACACTGTTCTCCCCAGTGAAGGACTTCTCCAGAGCTCCAGTCGATAGTAGGTTGGTGTTGGATCATCCAAGGGCGTCCCAGGATGAGCTCAGCAGTTGACTCCTCCAGCACCATAAAGGAAATCTCCTCTGAGTGTAGACATCCTACGCGGAGCGTCAGTGTGGGGGTAACGTGACGAATTCGACCTCGACCCAGCGGCTTACCCTGGATAGTCTGTACGCGGAGATCCAGATGACTTCTGAGTTTACGGATATTCAATTTCTGGAGGAGTTGCGTCGATATGAAGTTCCCCGCCGAGCCAGAGTCGAGGAGAGCTTGTGCAGAGACACATACAAGAGGGGTTAGAAGATGAACTGTTGTACGGTTCAGGGTAGCCATCTTGGGTGGAATTTGAATTGTACTCACCGCTGGGCGTTGAGGCCGAATGGGACAGGTGTCGATGAGATGCCCGTTACCTCCACAGTACAAACAGAGACGGTTCTGGATGCGTCGCTGACGTTCCGTGAGAGAGAGATGTGTGGAATCCACTTGCATGGCTTCTGGTGCTGGAGGGGTGACAGATGGAGCCGTGGACGGAGGATGTGCAGCGGTCGTTAGCGTTTCACAGGCCGTCAAACGTTGAGACACTCGGAGGGTCTTTTGAATAAGATTTTCCAGTCCCAACGAATCCTCGTAAACCACAACTAGCTGTCTAATGTTCGGATTGAGACCATGACGAAAGGCAGTGATCAGGGCAGTTTCATTCCAACCACTGGATGCCGCCAGCGTGCGGAATTGGAGAGCATATGTGCTCACAGAGGATTTGCCTTGACGGAGATTAAATAGTTGATCATGTACAGATAAATCCGAAGCAGTCTGTCCAAAAACCTCCTTAAAGTGTTGGCAGAAACTTGGTAATGATTTAATCACAGGAGAATCTGAATTCCACAAGGATTGAGCCCACTGGAGAGCTCGGCCGGACAGCAGTGAGGTGATAAAGGCTACGCGAGCTGAATCATTGGTGAATTTATGTGCTTGTATCTGGAAGTAAAGTGAAACTTGAAGTAAAAAACCGCTGCAATCCTCCGCCTCGCCGGAGTATGTCGCTGGTTGGGCCATGGGACTTGCAGAGGCAGCTGACGAAGCAGCGGGTGTTTGCGGAAGTGGTTGTCGGCGGGCTGACTGAAGGATATCCTCGGGAATCATAGGCAGATTATCTGGTGGTGAAGGAAGTAGCGACTGACGAACAGCTTGAACCAGTTCCAGGAATGGATCAGGAGATGGATTTTCTCCGGGCTCCGTTGGGTTCTGCATTTTGTGGTCTGGTCTTCTGTCACGGGTGAAACAGGAGACGGACAGTTGGTAAGTGAAACAATGTTTATTTTTGGAACAGCAGAAGCAGACGGAGTTATGGTGAGTATCTTAACAGAAGATAATTGGATGGACTTAGCCACAGGAATAATCAGAGTCTCTGTTACAGATGATGATGACCCGTCACTGGAAAGGGCTGCAGTAGAACGGCTGGGAACTGGAGACGGCAGATGATGATGAAAACAATCCGATAGGAACAGGTGAGTAGCAGGTAAGTTGCAGGTAAGTCTTTGGTATATCATGGAGAGTCTGAGTGTCTATGTAACGACGAGACCAGACAATGACTGTGAGTGTGAGAGTGGTATTTAAGGTGGTGGGATGATGAGGTGCAGGTGATGGTGATTAGAACTCAGGTGATAGTGAACGAGTAAATGAGTGAGTGGGAGGAGTGAGTGAATGAGTGGGAGGAGAGTGTGGATCTGCTGGAATCCTGACACCTTACTGATGCTACAAAAATTTATACTGGCCATTGGGGTGGCCATTGGGGTGGCCAGTGGGGTGGCCAGGAGTCCCCCTGGTGGCGCCATTGGTGTTAATGCTTTAATAACAAATAATTGATCAGGAGCATGTATGCTGATGTGTATGGTGGCGACACGTAGGCTAACTTGAAAGTATTTGGAGGTACAGAAAAAAAGTATTTTTGCGGGCGGGAGCGGGACAAAACATACATGTTGCGGGCGTGAGAAAGTAACATAGAAAGTAGTTGAGCACGTCAGTTATAACGACCCACATATTAAGAAATAGTCGGGTTTAAATCGGGCTCTGGCTCATAATTACAGTTAATGTGTCGGGTCGGGCCGAGCTTGATTTTTTGGGCCCGATCTAAGCTCTACTTCGGAGTGGCTACAAAAAAAAAAAACAGACTGCAACTGGCCCATGTGAAAACAATGATAATATCAGAAGGGCATTAACTGTAGTCACACAATGCTGATGTTGAACATTAAAGGTGAACTATGCAGGTTTTTTTACCTCTACCGAACAGCTTCGGAGTCATTGGCGATTTACTGCAATGATTTACTGCATTGTAAAAATTGTTCTCTTAGTTGGTAAGAAGAAAAGTGGATGTTACTTGTTCAGATGACATTTCTCTGGTGAAGATTATTATGTTAGTCATACTTCCAAAAATAATAATTGTGATTCTGAATGTCAGTATCCACACCGGCGGCGACTGACAGCCGCACATTCTCCTCACACATCGGCTTCATCCGCGCTGTGCCGTGTCGAGGCACAACTCACGTAAAGTTGATAATTCCGCGAATAACTGCAATTGCAGATTTCGAACAGAGATGGCGACAAAGAGGAAAAACTACGGACTGCAGCTTTAAGGGAATATTCCAAGTAATTAAATAAAGTTAAGCTCTATTGACTGTCAGTGCACAACAATTTCCCCATATCAGCCTGTTTTTTAATTCTGCATTTTTATTTTTCATATTAATAAATGAATCAAAGCACAGGATAGCTTAAAGGACTGTATGTTTTAAATGTTAATATTATTAAATGTTTTTGGAAATAGCTGAAATGAAGATGAAATAAAATGCATTAAAAAAGAGATATTATATGAAAAAATCTGAAATGTTGCATTGGCATCTAACTGAAATAAATTATGTTGAATTACAAAAATTACTAAGAATAAAACTGAAATTGGGGTTAAATCGATTAAAGTTAAATAGAAATATTGGTAACACTTTACAATAATTTTCATTAGTTAACATTAATGTATTAACTAACACGAACTAACAATGAGCCATTGTTAAAATATATATTAATCTTTGTTAATGTTAGTTAATAAAAATACAGCTTTTCATTGTTTCTTCATGTTAGTTCACAGTGCATTAACTAATGTTAACAAATACAACCTTTGATTTGAATAATGTATTAGCAGATGATGAAATTAATATTAACAAAGATTACTAAATTAACTAATGTTAAACTAATGAACCTTATTAAAGTGTTACCGAAATATAAAAAAAATATAATAAAAATGACAACCACACATAGGAAAATTAATAAAACTTAAACTAAAAGGAAGTAATAAATAATATTTTAGTTTAATAATAAGACTGAAATAAGACTGTTCTGCATTACTTTACAAAATGGATCTGCAAAAATAATTATATAATATATTAAATATTAAATCTGGAACAATCTTTAAGTTAAGGCAATAAAGGTTCTTTATTCTCAGTGCAGAACCTTTAACATCCATTTAACCTTTAACTTTCCATTCCACAAAAGATTCAGAGGAAAATGCTTCTTTAGATCATTAAAATGTTCTTCAAACTGAGAAAATATGCTTCTATTAAGAGCTTTTCACTGAAAGGTTCTTTGGGGAACCGAAAATGGTTCTTTTATGGCATTTCTGCGAGAACCCTCTTTATTTTTAAGAGTGAAGCAATTGCATTTTAACTCATCTTCAGTCTTTTGATAAACCAAATGTTAAAATTCAGTATGATACTAAGAATAACCATATATGCATTAATCAGTTTAAAGCAACTGGAAATATCTGCACCAGAGATCACACACGCCCTTCATCATCCATGAGTGCACACATGATGTTTTCAGAAGAAGAGGTCAGTGATCTCCATATATCTTCTGTTATGAGGTGAGATTTAATTGCACACGTCTGTCTCACATTCCTATAAACGCGCTCCGCTCCGTCAGTCGGAGACACATATCAACATCTAATCCTTTTATAATTGACTCACACCGTCTGAACCTGAGCATTTCACTGCAAGGACACTCAAGAACTACATTACAAAGAAGCTGTTGATATTAACACCATCGCTCGAGACTTGAAACACAATGTTATTTGATTATATTGTTATTTGATATATTTATATATGTCAATGTGAAAGGTATGTGACAGATTTTTTTTCTCCAATTGTTCTTTTTGAATATACATTTGGTGAAGAACTTTTTTGGTGTCTGTGTGTGTTCATAATCTTAATAATTTAGATCCACATCAAGGGGTAGAAAAAAAAATCTATTTCAGAAATTTATATAATCCAAAATTTGGGAAGGAATTAAAATGATTCATCAGTTGCATCAGGAAAAAATGTTGATTATATCATTAAATCTGATGCTTAAGAGTTGATTTCAAGAAATGTTTCTTTTTTATCATCATCATTTTTTGTCACTTAAAGGATTAGTTCACTTAAAAAAACTTTTGCTGATAATTTACTCACCCCATGTCATCCAAGATGTCCATGTCTTTCTTTCTTCAGTCGAAAAGAAATTAAGGTTTTTGATGAAAACATTCCAGGATTTTCTCCATATAATGGACTTCAATGGGACCCAAACGGGTCAAGGTCCAAATGACAGTTTCAGTGCAGTCGAACGTCACGAACGCGCATCACAGAACAGAGCAAGGTGAGCATTTGTGCTTATAAAACTTAAACTTTTTAATTTATTTTTGAAATGAGCGATGGTTTGGCTAGATAAGACCCTTATTCATCGTCTGGTGTCGTTTAAAGCCCTTTGAAGCTGCACTGAAACTGTCATTTGGACTTTGAACCGTTTGGGTCCCAATGAAGTCCATTATATGGAGAAAATCCTGGAATGTTTTCATCAAACACCTTAATTTCTTTTCGACTGAAGAAAGAAAGACATGGACATCTTGGATGACATGGGTGTGAGTAAATTATCAGCAAAAGTTGTTTTTTAAAATTGATAATCCTTTAAGCATAAACTTTTTATTGTATTTCTTATTTATTTTCTATGTTCTATCAATTATTTCCCCATCAATTTCCTGGTTTCTGTATTTTCTAATATCTTCTTTTTCAGTGTTGGCCAGTGAATGTTTCTTTGCTAAAGATTTACTTTTTAACTGTTTGCTTATAAGGAATGTTCTGCGTTCAATATAAGTGCAGCTCCACCAACAGCAAAATGTCTTTCCCTTTAAAAATGCAATAAATGCACAAATATACAGTTTCAAAAGTACAGCTTCAAGATTTAAACATTACACATGTTAACACGAGACACGAGGTCATAAAACAACTAACCAACGATGTATCTGCTAAATTATAATCCAATATTTAAAGTTCTGTAATTCCATGTAAATCTGTTTATACATTGAGTTCTAGCTAGAGAGATTTATCTGTTAGCATTCCCATCATTTCAGCCATGTAATGGCACTTATTTCTGTAAACATTTTTTTCCACCTGAGCCATAAATATCATGGGAATAATTCATATTAGAAGGGATCAAGGCATGGCTGATTATCTCCTGCATAACTACATAATTCTGGAGACAAAAAGCATCTTTCTTTATTGTCAGATAATAATGTGCATTCTGATGAAAAACATTTGTTTCAAGCATGGAAATAGAAAATATTATATCATAATAGATATTTGACCATTGCACAATTTTCGGGGCTCTTAAAGATACACTATGCAACTTTTTTTTTTTGTTTAAATAATGAGTAAATATATAGTGAATCAGGGTAAGACAAAAACACGTTTTAGAAGAAGGATTGATTATGGTAAGCCTATTATAAGCATTTATATTTTAGATCTGTCTGGATGGTTTTAGCGGGAAATTGCGTGCATGCGTCACTCGCCTGTAAGTGTCTCGTCATATTACCGTGCCAGTACCGTGTATATTAATGTGTAAAGATAAAGGTAACTTCTCCAGCCAGTCAGCTTGAGATCCTTTGCATCTAAACTGGTTGTATGTAAACCTACACTGTAAAAAATGATTTTGTGGTGAAGTAAATACTACTGAAAAAAAAACGATGTAATTTACATGAAAAGGTTAGTTCAGGCAAGAATTAAAAAAACTAAGTAAAATCCAGATCAGTACTTAATTCAAGCGAGTAGAAATGAAAGCGTAAATATCAACTTAATAAAATTAAGTAAATATTACTCAACTTTTCTGATACTGGGGTTCCCATCATGCACTGGACCTTGAATAATTAATGAGGTTGATTTTTCACTGGTTTCCAGCTGTATTTACACTGTTTTATCATTGCTTTTGTTGTTAGGATTATAGTAACTTGCCATTTTGTGACATTTCGGGGAAATTTTCTGCTCAAAATGACACATTCAAACACAAAAACGATCCATCAAATGTTACCGTCATTGTGTATTTTCTACCAAGTATTGAGGTCTTTGCATTCACATGATATTTAACATCTGATATGATGTAGTATAAATTACTTAGTAGTTCTAAGTAAAGCACATACTGGTATTTCAATATTATTATTGTTTAGGTGAAATGTAAAGCAAAGGAATTTTCAACTAAATTGATATTACTCAACCTTTTACTAGCCAAGTTAAAATTTCTTATTTACTTTGTTACTTTCACTTGACTAGGTTAAGTAAAGTTTACTTAATTTCATATTCCAAGTAAATTTAACTTAAATATTTCTAATTAAAGTTACTGAGAAATATGTTTAATTTTTACTTGGCAAATCGTTGTAAATTTACTAGCATTTTCTGAGTGAAAAAAGTTAGCAAGCTTTTTTCAAGTAAATCCTACTCCAAATTTTTTACAGTGTACTGAATGTTTTATGAGCAGTATGATAATCATATTCATTCAGAGACAAAGCACAACCAAAACAATGTTCTTCCACAAAATGCAGTTTATGCAATAACTATTAAAAAACTATATTTCAATAACTATATTTCAGTCTTTCAAGTCAAAAATGCCAAGTTGAATCCAATGTTACATGCCATTTCTTTGTAATTATTTTTTGAAATGTACTAGCATTTACTGAGTTAAAGGCACACTATGCAGCATTTGTGTTTTTGTCAAACAGCGACCCCTAGAGTCACTGTGGAATACTTGCACTGTCGTAAATAGCCGTATAGAAATAGCCGTATATGGCTATAGAACATGCTATAGAAGTGTCGGCCATGCAACAGACACAGATAGACTCCGAAGATAATGACCAGGTAATATTTCACGATTTCATACAAATATTAGGCTACTGCATAGTTTACTGAACTACTGATGATGGTAATAGGATAATAATAGCTATATGTCAAGTGTTTGACTACTTTATAATAATAAAGTACTCTACTGCGTTTGCTGGCTTATAACGTTTTACACGATTGCTGCTAAATCACAAGTAAATAGCCTATAGTCTAGGCCTACTGTATCATTTCATTTGTGTTTTTTGATTGTAATGTAAACATTACAAAATGACAGATGACATCAATAAAGCTAAATGTACGTCGCATTATTTCATAACATTGGCCGTTATGATGTCATTAGACACGATTATTGCAATTTATCATAATAGTTTGCAAATTGTGCTCGTTTACACTATTTACAACCTCTAGGCTTATATATGTCCTGATAATTATGTGAGATATTGACAACTGTCTTCATGATAATAATGAATGAAAAGCATCGTAAAAAATTACATACTACAAGCAAGCACAACATAATACAACATAGAACGCAAACAAGTTTACAAATAAAAGATTTACTTACTAGTTCATCAACAAGATCAGCATCACTGTTGCACCCAGTGCTGCTTTTTAGCTCGCGCCAACGAGTGAAAGCCCCATCTATGGAAAAGCCTGACAGAGTGGGACTCTTGTCTGGTTCCTCACGCGGTCAGATTCTCTTTTCCTTTTCCTAGTCTCTTCCGACCGCGTTTTCTTTGCTTTTTCCATCGTCGCGTATCACGCATAGGTATCGCGTCTGAATTGCGCGCAAGTATTCGTGCTTCCGTTGTTGTTGTTGTGTGTGACGTCGTTGCCGTAAAGCAAGTCGTGATTCTCGCGAGATTTGTCGGGGGCGCTCCTCTCAAACTTACATAGCCGTTTTTTCCAGCGACGACCCCCCAAGCTTTACTACCAGGATGATTCGTCCTACTATGAGTTTATTTACCACCGAAATTACTTTGAAGCTGTTATATTAAGGTGCAATTGTTACATAGTGTGCCTTTAAAATATTTTTCCATCTCTCACTCAACCCCCCCCCCCAACCTCACCCCCCATCGTTTATTAAGAAAAAAGCAGTGCCACAATAAGAAATAAAAGTCAGAACTTTACAAAATCAATGAGGATTTTCAGGACATTCGCAACACAAACAGCAGACTCAGAAGACTCTGGCCTTTAAGGAGCCCTATCAAATTAGAGGTCTGACGTGTTTTGGACCTTCCTCGGATTCTGGACGTTTCCTAAGAAAGCACTCGTCCCTCCTGGGATCCTCATCCTTTCTCTTACCTCCAAACAGAAGTCAGAGAGAATCAAAAGACGTTTTGTCAGAAAGGCAAGAAGAACTTTAGGGCACAAAGGCATGTGTGGAAACAGAGATGCCCTTTTCCGCGCTCCCGGTCCGCTCCGGTTAGTTTGGGCTCTTAATGGAGCAGATATGATGGACAACTAATACATGTAAAGGTGATTTCTTTGACCTTTGACATGGACATGCACACATGATCAAACACAAATTCCAGGTTCTCATATGTGACATGGTGACCCCAAACAAAGATGTCCATTTTCTCCAAAATACCCCCCCTCACGCAACAATCTGCCCATCAGATAATAGTGAAATACACCGACTGACTGGGAAAGGAGGAATTCTCAGGAAAGATCCAATCTGGATGGACTAACATGGGTAAAAACTCACTTATAGACTCAGAATCTGGAAATGTGGCTTGCAATTTGCATTCAGCCACTTTTTTTTTGGCAAAAACTATTTTCAATGAGTTTTTCATTTAATCGAAACAAGATAAATGCACTTAACGCTGCATATAAATAGTTTTTTTTACTTGTTTATTTTAAAAATAAATGTAAAAATATGTGAATGCAGTGAGACTTAATATAATATGCAGTAAATATTTCTTAAAGGTACACTATGTAGTTGTTTATGTATTTTATTAGCTAAAATCAATGTCTATATTCATAAATATGTCCTCATTGGTGTAAAATTACATCTGCCAATGATCTGACTTATCCTCGTAAGCGAAGAATTTCTGATCTTTAATTACATGGGACGGGTAAGTCGTCCATGTCATTCTGCCATCTTGAAAAACTTTCAAGTTTCCAAAACGCGTTTTCATTTAGAGCCGGCGTCACGTGACTGAAACCATCTGAAAGACATGGGATCAGTGAGAGGCGCTGGTCACTGTCCCAGCAAATTTGAAAGGCTGCACTGGACGGTACTTCATAATGCGGGATCATACTTATCCCGAGCCACAGGAGAAGGAATCCTCTTCACCAAAAAAGCGAAAAAAAATATTCAAAAGGAAACGTGACCGGCGAATTAAAAAAAACAGGGTAAATATCTGGATAGCTTTTCCCAGGTGGAAAGAGCTAATGAAGGAGAAAGACTTTGAAAGGGACGCTTAAGTCCTGCTTTCTTCTCGACAGGTAAGTCAATGTAACGGTCTAAATTACAAGCTTTTTTTCATTGCTTGGTTGTGTAGTTCAAAATATAGGCAACTTAACAGTAGAACATGTGCTATTGGAAGACATGTCGTAGCTTCTTGGTACATAACGGCTAGTTGCGACACGCATTTGAAAAAGCGAGGCGCTAGAGAGAGCACTATTTGTTTGAATGCAAAATACAATTTCACTGCTAGATGGGAAAAATTCATACACAGTGTACCTTTAATGAGTTTTTAATTAGTCTTTTATGACTTGAATAACAATTCTTTTCAACATTTATTCTGAAATGAGTGGCTTGCAGTGAACACCACTGTTATGATTGGCTAACATCATTGCATCTGAAACAGTATCAACGCCCACTCGCTATTGAAAATATTATCCATATAAAACTGTAAACAGACAAAGCATTATGAAATAATTTACTCATGTTTTGTGATGCAGTTATCAGATCCAATACAGTCTCTGCTTCATCTGTCAATGAACGTTTCTTTGCAAACTCTCCATTAAACTGAGCCCCGATTACAAGTAGGGTGACCAGATGAGATTGGCTAAAATTGGGGACGGATAACGGGGGGGGGGGGGCGTTTTTGCTTTTTAGTGGCGTGTTGGGGTTCCAGTACACCAGCCATGTCAACAAATCAATGAATGAAAGTGAGCTTAGTGGGCCATATCTAATATCTAAATTCGTGCCTTCATCTTTGTAGAACTTAAAAAACAGAAATAAAAAAGATGCTCAGGAGACTCAACCTCCACAGACAGTTTTTAATGATTTATCTTGACTAATAAGTAGTAATAACTAGTCAAGATTTTCCTTTAGTATAATTTTCGGGACAATTAGGGCTGGATTCGGGATCCGGGACAACAGCTTAGATTTCGGGACTGTTCCGAATTTTTCTGGACATCTGGTCACCCTAATTACAAGACAATCTGCAGTCAAAAGCTCCGAACAAACATATAATCCTTCCCACGCGATCCGGGACGCCATTATAATAAACCATCCATCCTGAGTCCGCTAGAAACTGAACACACATCTGTATACTGTATCAGTTAGTCATTATAATGACCTCTATTTGCTTTAGACGCGACGCTCACATCCAGTGTAGGCAAATGTCAGCCGTTAAAGTAACACTATGTAGTTTTTCAACCTTCATAATATATTTCTAAGACCCTTGTGATGGTACATCGACTTAAAATAAGTAAATGACTCGTCTGCCATCGCCTGACGGGGTCTGTATCGCTTTTACTGGCACTATGTAACTTCGGGGTTCGGGTAGGAACCCGTGCACAAAAAGAACTACAAAATTCGACTGCTTTACGTCAAGCGCTACAATAGTCATTATTTCGTTTTTTTTCGTTTTTGATGTCGCAATACATATCCTTTCATGAAATCATGTAACATACTCTACTTGTCTGTGGACATCGTTCATTCTAAAGCCGGTGCTGGGTAAACAACGAGCATGCGTGCGACGGTAGGCTAAATTATTTATGACAGCGGCAATGGACAATTTCGTTTCCAACCAGTAGGGCGACCGAAGAGGAAAAGTTACTTGGTGTTACTTTAAAGTCGCCATGAAATCAAAACATTGTACTGGCTTTTATTATATGTTAGCCTTACTGTTATCTATAAACTAGTGTGCTCCAAAACAATGACAAAATTCTCATTTAGAAGAGGTAAGCATTCAAAACTTAGTCTTTTAGTTCCACCAATATGGATTGAATCTGAAGCTCTATAATATAAACAGACTCAAATGGAGTCGCCACAGACCAGAAGAAGTATCGGACCCATTTGAGTTCTGCACAGAATGATGGATTTTAAAGGGATATGGCGGAGATTATGAGAAACGGTAAGAGATTAGGAGGAAACGGCTCTGGTCAAGCTGCGATATAAACTAAACGCTATTGGCTATTTTTAAAAAGGGGAGGAGCTGTTCGATAAGTCCCGCCCTGTCTTCCTGTTTCAGTGGATATTACATCAATGCACTTCAGCAGGACTTTAAGCGGCTGAACGCCAGTGGGCGGAGCCTATGGTGTAATGATGTATAACTATTGGTCGACGTCTTGCTCTGGAGGCGGGCATATGCAAATGCATTTATCCGTTTGAAGTCACAGATCCCGCAATATCAAAAGGGAGCTGTTTTTGGAGCTTGATTAAATAAATGCTTTGTTTATAATGAGGACGACATTTTAAGCTCTGAAACTTGCAGGACGTTTCATTTTTAGCAGGGTTACCTGATTTGCATAACTTCCTTTAGCAGTTAATGGCTAAAACAATGCAGACAGTGGATGCAAAAACTCTCTAAGTGGAAAATATATTTTTTTGTAAATTCCTCCTTTATCAGACAAACATTGCTGGTCTGTCATGATCGCTTCCAAAAGACAACAGATAAAGACAAAATAACTGACTGAATTAAACATGAAATAAGGTCATGTGACCAGCGTACTTCTGTGTGAAATGTTGCATTCTGTTTCACACAATACTTAATAATATATATATATATCAGTATGCAGTAAGCAGTGCTAGTATTCAGTACTAAACCTGACAAAGATTGAGGGATCAGTATGAGTGTTAAAGCGGATCAGAGGTCAGTGGAGAATAAAAAGTAACCCAAATAATCCTGGTGTGATCATCCTGTGACATGCACACATGATCACTGCGTGTTTTCATTATGTTGGACCTTGGTGAAAACCACAATATTTGCTTTTATGGCGATAAAATGAACTATTTCTTCATATTGTATGAACTGGCACTGCTAGCTGTGTGCCAAACTCAACAGTTCAACGCATTGAATTCAACAGTTCAAGTAAATAATCAGTTAGTAAATGAGGTAACCACTTCAATACAAATACTTTTACAAGTCAGAATCTTGTAACTGCGGTAATTCTGACATGAATGCATCTTAACTTTAGTAAGGTTTATGCTTGAAACAAATGAAAAATATAGAATTGGAGTATAGTGTTTATGTTATGTTTGCGCTGTTTAAATAAGCCATTTGTAAACAGTTGTTCTGCTCTTTTGTGTAGTCGAGGTCAGGATGTGCGCGGGATGCTGCTCGGGATTATTGTATGTGTGAAACGTTTCACCCAGAGATGATTTGAGACGGACTGTGAAGGAAAACTGCGTTCCTGATGATGCGGTGCTGGCAGGAGCAGATTTCCTATCACCTCTGCTCCATATCACTGAAATTACACCAAGCTGTTACTGCAGTGCAAGGTGAGATGCGGTGTGTGTGTGTGTGTGTGGTGTGTGTGTGTGTGTGTGTGTGTGTGTGTATGTGTGTGTGTGAGTGTGTGTAAGAGAGAGAGAGAGAGAATGTGTGTGTGTGTGTGTGTGTGTGTGTGTGTGTGTGTGTGTGTGTGTGTGTGTGTGTGTGTGTGTGTGTGTGTGTGTGTGTGTAAAAGAGGCCCTGAGAAGAGATAATATGCGACACACAACTTTAAATAAATGCATAAATATAAGAGGAAACATTTAATTCTAAATGGAAATAATATTGTCTGAAGAAAACATGCTGGTGTATTGTGAGTTATATTATAGAAAGATAGATAGAACAACAGATAAAACGACAGACAGTTGGATGGACAGAAGGATGGATGGAGATAGATAGATAGATAGATCAGCATTAGAGGAGAGAGAGAGAGGCTGTAATGTTAATGCCAGCTGCCCACATAGTGACTCTACAATAATTCACACTCATTTATACACAATTCATACCGCGTGTGTCAGCCAACGAAAGCACGAGCTAAACACACACACACACACACACGTCGACTCAACGAAGGTGACCCGACACACATGGTGTTCTGGTCTTGGCAACCGAACATCTACAGTGCCAAGACTTATAAATAAACACCATCCACACACACACACACACTCCTGATCTGGCGCCTGTAGTGTCCACACACACACTGTGATGATGCACACGAGTATAACTGATCTCAGATCAGAGCTCAGATCTGGAGCCGGTCTGAAGAGCAAAGGCTCCAAGGAGGATGCAACCATTCAAATCAACAGGAAGATACTCTCTGGCTGCGGGACGGCCCACTTCGTCCAAAATAAAACTTATATAAAGCACCACAAAGAACTGCTGAAAGTAGGACAGTCAAACTCAGGTACCGTCTCAGTCTCTCTCAACTCACTGTTATTGTCTTTTCTCTCACTGCAGAATATCACATTCTCATTAAGAACACTATAAACATGATTCACTTCCAATTCAAAAATCAAAAGTTTTGGGTTTTGTGGCTTTCAATCCATATCTAGTCCATTTCTATACGTTAGTGTTGTAAAAGTCAAAGGTCAAGACAAAAACGCTTATCTTGTAACTGTACATTTCACAATTCTGGGAAAACGGGCCAAAAATATTCATGATCTTGTTCACAGGGATGCATACAAGTGTTCGTCCAATCAAACGCTCTCTTTAATATGAGAATGTCGCGCCCCTAATACCGCCTGACACTGACTCGCATTGGCTAGTAAATCAAGGGTCTTGAAAGTGATGTAAACTAAAGGCTACTGGCTATTTAAAAACAAGACAAGCACTTCATTATAGAGGAGATCGTTACAGGACAGAATACTGCACTTTTGAAACACGTCACGTTTACAAAGAATCTTCATGTGATTCAGACAATGTTTCGATCTTGATATTTTTACTTACATTTCAAATAATGGTTATGTGAACACCAAGATAAAAACAAACATGTTCCAGGAACACTGTTTATTAAGGAAATCTGAACAAATGGTTCAATTGGATGGATGGATGATGGATGGATGGATGAGGATGGAGGATGGATGGATGGATGGATGGGATGACGACATAATGATGAATTTGGATGGATGGATAATGTTGGATGGATGAATGGATGGATAAAGTGGATACATGGATGGATGACAGATAGAATGAAAGAATTATGGATGGATGATGGATGATGGATTAACGGATAGATGGATGGATGGATAAACAGATAGATAGATGGATGGATGGTGGATGGAGATGACAGATAGAATGAAAGAATTATGATGGATGGATGGATGGATGGATGGATGACAGACATATGAAGAATTATGGATGATGGATGGATGGACAGACATGATAGAATTATGGATGGATAAACGTTGGATACATGGATGGATGGATGGATGACAGATAGAATGAAATAATTATGGATGGATGGATGGATGGATATAACGTTGGATACATGGATGTAGATGGATGGATGCATAGATGAGATATGGATGAGATGAAGGATTGATGGATATAACGTTGGATACATGGATGGATGGATGACAGATAGATGAAGATTATGGATGTTGGATGCAATGAATGAAAAAATTATGGATGGATGGATATAGATGAATACATGGATGGGTGGATGAGATGATGGATGGATGACAGATAGAATGAAAGAATTATGGATGGAGGGATGACAGATAGGAATGAATATAGAATTACATGGATGGATGGATGACAGAATGAAAGAATTATGATGGATGAAGATTGAATGAAAGAATAATGGAGTTGGATTGGATGTCGATAGAATGACAGAATATGGATGGATGGATGGATGGATGGTTGATGGATGACAGATAGAATGAAAGAATTATGGATGGTTGGGATGAAGATAGAATGAAAGAATTATGGATGGATGGATGGATTAACGTTGGATAATGGATGGATGGATGACAGATAGAATGAAAGAATTATGGATGGTTGGATGACAGATAGAATGAAAGAATTTGATGGGATGGATGGATGGTTGATGAGTATGAAGTACATAGATTGGTGGATGGTGGATGGTAAATATGGTATGGATAGTAAAAGATAGAAATGAAAGAATTATGGATGGTTGGATGACAGATAGAATGAAAGAATTATATGGATGGATGGATGGATATAACGTGGATACAGATGGATGGATGGATGACAGATAGAATAAAGAATATGGATGGTTGGATGAAGATAGAATGAAAGAATTATGGATGATGGATGATATGGATGTGTTGAGATACATGGATGGGTGGATGGATGGATGGATGGATGGATGACAGATAGAATGAAAGAATTATGGTGATGGATGGATGAAGATAGAATGGAAGAATTATGAATGATATGGATGGATGGATGACAGAATGAAAGAATTATGGATGGATGATAGATATGGAATGAAGAATGGATGAATGGATGGATGGATGACAGAATGAAAGAATAATGGATGGTTGGATGCAGATAGAATGAAAGAATTATGGATGTGGATTGGATGGATGGATGGATGGTATGGATAGATGGATGGGTGGATGGATGGATGGATGCAGATAGAATGAAAGAATTATGGATGGATGATGGATTGGATGTGGATACATGGATGGGTGGATGGATGGATGGATGACTGAATAATGGATAGGATGATTATGAGATAGATGGAGATGGATGGATGATGACAGATATAATGATGGATGATGACAGATATAATGATGGATGGATGGATGGATGGATGGATGGATGGATGGATGATGACAGATATAATGATGGATGGATGGATGGATGGATGGATGATGACAGATATAATGATGGATGGATGGATGGATGGATGATGACAGATATAATGATGGATGGATGATGACAGATATAATGATGGATGGATGGATGATGACAGATATAATGATGGATGGATGGATGGATGATGACAGATATAATGATGGATGGATGGATGATGACAGATATAATGATGGATGGATGGATAGATGGATGATGACAGATATAATGATGGATGATGACAGATATAATGATGGATGGATGGATGGATGGATGATGACAGATATAATGATGGATGGATGGATGGATGGATGATGACAGATATAATGATGGATGGATGGATGGATGGATGGATGTTGACAGATATAATGATGGATGGATGGATGGATGGATGGATGATGACAGATATAATGAATGGATGGATGATGATGACAGATATAATGATGGATGGATGGATGGATGATGACAGATATAATGATGGATGGATGGATGGATGGATGATGACAGATATAATGATGGATGGATGGATGGATGGATGGATGATGACAGATATAATGATGGATGGATGGATGATTACAGATATAATGATGGATGATGACAGATATAATGATGGATGGATGGATGGATGATGACAGATATAATGATGGATGGATGGATGGATGATGACAGATATAATGATGGATGGATGGATGATGACAGATATAATGATGGATGGATGGATGGATGGATGGATGATGACAGATATAATGATGGATGGATGGATGATTACAGATATAATGATGGATGATGACAGATATAATGATGGATGATGACAGATATAATGATGGATGGATGGATGATTACAGATATAATGATGGATGATGACAGATATAATGATGGATGGATGGATGGATGGATGGATGGATGGATGGATAGGCCCTATTGTCTTGCATTGTATGGACAAAAGACTGGAATGACACGAGGGCGAGTAATTTATGCCAGAATGTTAATTTTGGGTGACCGTTCTTATAAATCCAGTCCTGTATTGTTAATAACTGTAAATGCACCATTAGCGCTCTTAAAGTCCCCATGAAATCAAAATTGACCATACTTACTTTATTTGCCTAAATTGATCGTTTTGTGGTGAACAATTCATCCATGCAAGTCAATCCACACAAAAAATTTTTTTGGCTTCGTAATCTTTAATCAAATTCTGAAAATGCCCCTCCCCTCTGCACTGGAGGACCTTGCCCGATGACGTAGGCTTGACGGTTTGGGCTCTGCTTAACATCCGTAATCACGCCCCTCCAACTGACAGTAGACACAGGCACACAGCGTGTGAAAGGAGAGATGGAGAGGAGGTGCATTTTTCTAGATCCAATCAGGTGCTAGTTGGAAAAAAAAAGGCACGCTCACTATTTTGCCTCATTTAGTATTCCGTTTCTCTCAGAAATACGTCACAGCACTGGAGAAAAGTCGTTTGCAACTTCCGGTTCACGGGGACTTTAAATTAGAAGATTAAAAAAAAAACTTGCATTTCTATTTGACTTTGTTTAAACAACACACATAAAAACCAGTCCAATGTATGAACACAATCACAGTGGAATGACTTGTGGAATTTCTCAGGAATTTCTCCAGCTGGAGTTTCTCAGGTCAGCCGGTCCCCGTATTGATCACGGTCACTGCGATCTACTAAACTATTCTGAAGGAAACAATTCCCGGGAATATTCCTCAACAGACAACTGAGGAACCCGCTTGGATGAGAGACAAAACAAATGAACAACATGTTTGGATGTTTCTGATTGAACTTCTATCAGACACTAGAAAACATGTCCTCCCCGACTGTGAAGCTCCAGACACTGAATCATTCATCTCAGAATATCAATCTCTCATAAACTGATGAATAAATGTTACCACACCCGCTGCTGACTTATTCATAACTGATCCACCCAATGTTAATGCTGATTATTGACTGATAAGACTTAAACAGAGACATCATCATGGCCAAATTTGGGAATGGTTTACTCAAACACTTTTAAAGGAACAGTTCACCCCAGCATTCACTCGCCCTCATGTCCCTCCAAACCCGTTTGACTTTGATTATTCTGTGAAACACAAAAGAAGAAAAATTCACAAAATGCAGGGACTGTCAAATTTCAATAAACATAACCGTTTCATAAAGGCAACATACTGTTGTGTTCGGGTTAGTTCAGGCCCGGGGTGGGGAATCGGGAGAATTCCCGCTGGGTCGCTTCACTTTTGGGCCGGTCGAGGATGTTTTTTTTTTTTTTTTTTTACATTTGTCACGTTAGTCTTTCTTCTCTTAAAGGGGTCATATAATGCCATTTTTGTACAAGCTAATATGATTCTTTAGGGTCTAAATTAAAAGTTTGTAATATACTTTAATTAAAAATTCTCATTAGTATTGTAAGAAAACACTTATTTTACCTGGTCATACACAACTCTGTTTTCAGCACGCCGTTTCAGTGTATGTGCCTTTAAATGATAATGAGCTTTGCTGACTCCGCCCCTCTGTTCTGTGTGTACACCGTTTGTAACACAATAATCATAACGCGTTGTTCATTATAAACGTGGGATTATGAATTGTATTGAGAACGTCGTACATAGAAAACATGCTGTAATGTACCCTGAGTGTAAACCTTAGCCGCATTCATCGCGAAGCGTGCAGTTATAGCGAATATAAACATTAATATAAAGTTAATAAAACGTTACACCAAAGCCCGTCTACGGAAAGCCTGGGCACTCCCTATTAAGTCCTATTGTACCGAATTTTGGTTGTAGTTCCACCAGAGTTCCACTGGGGGCGATCGGCGGAGTGCAGAATGAATGGGAGTCTATGGGGCTAGACGGCTAAATTTGTCTCTTTCACCCGATTGCCGTTGAGAAATCTCAGATTTTATTGTAGGTTTTGCAAGTTCAACATGGGTTATAGGTCGAAAGTTGAATGAACGAGTACTTATGTCCTTTCGATTCCTTACAGGTTGAGTTGTTGTTGCCCATAACACGCTAGCATTCTGCTAATAATACGATGTGTATGACGTCATTGTCATTTTAAAGGACTTTTTAAAGCAAATAAGTGACTTTAAAAAATCTAACACCCAGCAGTGTGTAATTTATTTGCATCTACTTTCGAATACAATATTCAAATTACTAGACAAAAAATTATATCCCGAGAAAAGTGGATTTCTGGGGGTGAAACCCCATAGACTCCCATTCATTCTGCACTCGCCCGCGAGCGCCCCCGCATGGACAGAGACGTGTAACTGCAGCCAGTCCAGAAACTGGAAGTAACCAGACAGTGCCAGTTCTCCCCTTATTAGACATTCTCTGGTTACACTCACTTCAGTTCTTCTGGAGGTGCAGCAGGGACACGAAGAGTTTTTTCAGGAGCAGCTTCTTAGCAAAACCAGCTTTATAGACGGTTTCATCGGACGCACGCGCGAAACCAGAGTTACAAGCTGGCACGAAGTTAACTTCCGGTCTGTGTTTGTAATGTGGCGCCGACTACAAACGCAGTTAAAGGCACACTGTGGAACTTTTGGCCACTAGGGTGCGCTCGACCTGTAATTTTCACGTCTAGTGCTCCTAGAGGCCACAAGCGCCGCAGCATTGTCGCAAAAGTCAACACAGTCAACCGGTCAACCTCCCGTGTCTTTATGTGTGTGCAGACGCATTTGATTTGTATGTTGGAGAAAGTTAATCGATTCACTACTGACCAAAATAATAATATAAATATAAGATTAATAATATAAATCCTATAAAGAAAACAAATTGAATAAAAGTAGCATACGCAGAAAACAATGTCTGATCAGGTAAGTCGCATTGACAAGGGTTGCCCAATCCTGCTCCTGCTGATCGTCTGTCCTGCACAGTTCATCTCCAACCCTAATCAAACACACCTGAAGCAAACAATTAACGTCTTCAGGATCTCTTTGCAATGGGTTAGAGATAGGGTTGCCAACTGTCCCGAATTAGCCGGGACGTCCCGATTTTTGGGCCTAATTTATTTGTCCCGATCGGGACCTCTCTTGTCCCGATTATTGAGTGCTACGCTGATCTGACTGATACAACAGCAACACGACACGTAAATTAGTTAAAATCTCCTAGAATCTAGAGCTGCGCATGCGAGACAGAACATAGCCTACTGTATGTGCGTCGATCAGCACCAAACCGTGTAGCGCGGAGAGAGAGGGAGAGACCTTGCCTGCGAGAAAAAGTAGAGATATTGTGCAAGCAATATATTTAACTTACTAGTCCAAAAGCATGACGGCCAGGTCAGCATCGGTCGGGAATCCCTCATCCTCCTTTATCGCACGCCAGCGAGGGAACGCTTGACCAATGTTTATCCTCGTCCTTGCTTTTAGTTCATCACTCTCCCTTTTTCTTTTTTTGGTCTCCTCTGACAAAATCTTTGCTTTCCTCCGAGTAGCTCTTGATTCAGCCATGACGACAACATACAGACGCCGGCAGTCAAACGCGAGTGGAGCTCTCACGTTAGAATTTGAGGAAGTTGGGGTGGTGGGGGAAGTGACGTATGCCGTAAAGCGTTCGAATTTTGTAGTTCTTTTTGTGCTCGGGTTCCTACCCGAAACCCGAAGTTACATAGTGCTAGTAAAAGCGATACAGACACCTTCAGGCTTCGGCAGACGTGTCATTCAACCTATTGTAAGTCGATGTACCATCTCAATGGGTTTTGGTAATATATTATAAAGGTTGAAAAGTTCCACAGTGTGCCTTTAAACTTCATCGCAATGATCCAGGCGGAGTGAAAGCATCTGACCCGCCTCGATTTCCCCATAAACGACACAGGTATTTCCATCCGTGTGTGTTAGATTTTTTTTACTTTTCCGGAATGAAAATAGTTATAGGCATCCAAGCTGCGATTTGCCTTGAACACCTCCCCCTTGTGTACACGCATTAGTGTGTCACATTCAAGTTTGGCCAAGTAACGTCTGTTTTCTTCTATTAGTCCCAAATAATACTGACTAGACATACTTGCTAACTAATGTAATTTGCGTGTTTCTACAGATGAACTCTGTTGTTATTGATTCAACCGGAAGTTAAGTTTGGGCCACAAACGTTTGTTTATGTTGTTGCCGTTAAAACCGTCTATACTGACCCTCCTCGTTTATAAAGCAGTCTGGTGAGAAATGATTTGCACAAACATGAACGCATTGAAGTTGATCGAGGGGAATATTCCCTTCGAAAACAAACTCAGCCACTGCGTCTTCAGCGGTTCGGATTTAGGAACATTAATGACTGCTGTGTTCATTATTACACCCAAGAACAGAACACCACAATCGCTTAGACTCCATTCTGCTTTAGACAGTGCTCCAGTATCAACAATGTCCGCGCACACTATGATTGACAGCTCGCTCACGAGCGAGGGCGGGTCTGTGTTGAAACGCTGCTGTCAATCAACAATCGTGGGAGGGGCGTCCGTTTTATTGACGTCACAAAAATGAACGGCTCAATTTGAGGCAGGGGAAAACATACAAGGAGATTAAAACAAATTTTACCATAACCAGCCCCTTACCATAACCACCAGTTTAAATGTTCCATATGTCAAAATTGAGGTAAAAATATCCAAAAAATGAGCTACACGTATCAAAAGAATGAGAAGAAATAAGTGCAATGATGTCATTAAAAAATTGACAAGTTATAGTGCTGCCGAGATATAAACCTAAATTAGCATGCTAAATTACTAGCCCCGGCCCGACAGGTGTCGTAATACCAGTTTCGTCCATGGGAGGCGGTATGCGGGCCACATACATAACCACCAGACAAACTGCAACACATGAATAACTCGCACTGCTTGTATCTCTTTAATCTCTAAAAATCTCCAAATGCTCCACGTGAAACTGCGGTCTTACTATCGTGTCAATTGATTTGATTAATATGCGCGAGGGAGAGAGAGCAGGACCGCTCTCGTGTTGTTTGAAGACGTGAGAGTGCGCGCGCGCGCTCTCTCTCTCTCTCTCTCTCTCTGCTCGTAACGCGCTATATTCACTATATTCCTTTAAAAATGAGTAGCACATAATGTCCTGTTCTCAGGAAGTGACATCAGTGACCTCTCGTGACCTTTCCCCTCAAGTATTAGGCTCCAATCAAACTTCCTGTTCCACAAGAGCGTCTGGCAAACATTCAAAGTTTCGCTGAGCAGGTTTGGCCGATGATGCTAATTTTACGCCGGCTCTTTTGTCTAATGCACCTGCCTCTTGACATTCCCAGACCAAAAGCTGGGATTGTGTTTTCGGAGCAGGATAAAAGCCGGAGGAACCGGGCGACACGAGACGCCACGCTGACAATAACTCAGTGACACCAATCCAT
>CM070820.1:50288732-50323732 GCA_036326025.1 Chrosomus eos | reverse complement strand
TGTGTTAAAGTTGGGAACAAATTCACAAATGGAGAATCTAACGCTATCTATTGCTCTGTCATTTCTTTTGAAAATCAGTCACCAAATATGAAAACTAGATTCAGAAAGTTTTCAAATGATATATAGATGTCAAGATGACTTTAGGATTAGCCTAAGCTATTATTGTTATAAATGTATAATTGCAAATGTCCCACAGGTGTGTTTGATTGTGCTTGCTCCGGCTTTAACTTCTTGATATTCGGCAGCGTCGCCACAACGGACCGAACGGCTTCGCTCGCATCTTTCTCCTCTGCCATTACTGAACTACAACTCAAAATAACACACGACATCAACGTCATCGTTCTCAGACACTCCCTCTGTTCGCTGATTGGCCCGGTAAAACATTGATCGGAGAAAACCAAAGTCTGAAGCAGAATCCCAGACGTAGTACTGAAGGAAAATGAAAATCGAGCGGAAGTGCGTAGGACGGCAGAGCCAGGCTAACTCCGATCCACCAGCTTCATGAATTCATGGATCAGCCTGTAGTCTTTAGAGTTTCAAGCGCAGGTTATGGCCAATAATATGACAGAGTTTCCGTTTCAAAATAAGGTCCTGACCCCGGGCCCCTGGGAAGGGTCCCTCGCCTCCTCTGGTGTGTTGACAGCTGTAGGTCCCCATGATGTCCTGAGAGAACTCACAGGAGATGAACATGATCTTATTTGTGTCCCTCCCGTGGGCTCAGAAATAAAACACAGTTTTAAAAGAGTTCTTCACCAAAAACTGAAAGTCTGTGATCATTTACTCACTTTATGTCATTGCAATACCGCGTTATTTTCTTTTTCTGTTTTTGCAAAAAACCGACACACATGCAGGAATCAAATATATGTTGCTGCCATCAAACACCATATTTGACAAACGACGCCAAAGCATCATTTTGCTATTATATTTCATTTTTATATCTTATAATTTATCTTATCTAAATGTTATTTTACAATTTTAACCTATTTGTTTATATTTAATGCACAAATCTAGCTGACCAGATTTACATTTCACTGCAAGTACTGTATATAACTGAGAAATAATCTTGAGTCTTGTTATTTTAGCTTTTATTCATATTTGGAATTAGCTTTTGTTTTAAAAATGTTCAGTTCCGTGTTCATTTTAGTAACACATTTTGTAATTTCATTATATGCTTTTGTCATTTTATTAACTTTTTTTAAAAAAAAATTGCTATTTAGGTTTAATTTACTTTCAGTTTTATTTATTTATTTCCATTGAATCATTTTAGTGTTTCACATTAAGCTACTTTCTGTTTATCATTTCAAATTTTTGTTTAGGTTAGGGTTTTCCAACTAATATTTAAAATATTAAAACTAATATTCTTTTATTTCAGCTTTATTTCAATGAACAGAAAAATTTTGGTAACACTTTATTTTACATTGTCCTTGTTACACATGTTACATGTTACTGTAGTAATAACTACAAATTATGCATAATTACATGCAATTAACCCTAAACAAACCCTAACCCTATAGTAAGTGTGTCATTATTATTACTCAGTACTTAACACTGTAACACGGACACCTTAAAATAAAGTGTAACCAATATTTGTAATAGTTTTAGTTAACGATAATAACCCTGACTCCAGATTTAAAGATCTGCAGTTGAAGAGAAAGTTTTGAGTATTAAACAACTTTAGTTATTTCTGTCTATTTAGTATTTAATTTAAGTATGTTTCTCATGCAAAGCATCTTATGACATGCTTTTATAAGAACTTTAAGGGTTTTTTTTGTTGCATGGAAATATAACTTTCTGCTAAACGTCTACTTTTGTGTTCAGTAGAATGAAAGTCATACAGGTTTAAAACAACATGAGTGTCAGTAATTGATATCAGAATTTACATTTTGGGGTGAATGATCCCGTTAAAGGCGTCATCATGAGAGAGGAGAGAAAGAGGAGGTGTTTGAGGAGAAACAGAGTTAAAAAAACGCTCCACATTTCCCCTTTTCCATGGTTTTAGGCGACTATTTCTAACATTTGAATAATTGATGCCAGGCTAAAATATTTCCCCCGTACAGAAAGTTCGAATGCACAAGCAGAAAATGCTCACACACGCACAAATCCCAAAAGTTCAAAGTTTGGACGAGCTCTCAAAATAAGACATGCACTTCCAGCAAGTTGAGTCAAAGTGAAGGAAGTCTCAGCAACTATACAGACACGAAAAGTATTTGCTTACTAAAAAATGTCTGAACGTCATTGCATTGCATGCACATATATCAATCAAAGACAGGATCACTTCTTCTTAATCACTGCTGGTGTTTTTTGTGTGTATTTATGAAGTCAGTTCTCTGCAAGACCACATTTTAATCATAACAACTCTCTGAATGGTTTAACATGTTATTGAATATGGTAATGTGAATGTAAAAAGTGAGCGTGTAAGATATGCTGCAGCATGAGAGTCAAATCACCTTCATGTTTAAAAATGGTTTGTTTCGTTGTTTTGAAACTTGTTGTAATTGATTTAGATGATACATCTATGATTATATTTATTAATGCTATAGGCAAAATGTTATTTTTGTAGTGCTGTGTTTGTTGTTTGGAATTAGGTGTTTTTGTTTTGTCTTGTGTTATGTTATGGTATTTAACTTTTGTGTATTATGACCCCTTAAAAAAGAGATGATGCATCTCAAGGGGTTTATCCTAAAGAATAAACTTTGTTACAATTACTAGCAACATCATCCACAATCATGATGGTCTTCATCCTCCAAGGTTTTTAGCATTTCAAATGCATTTCTAATTTCTTTTGGTCATATATTTTTCAGAAAGTCTGCTCATGTTATATGGTATGTTTTGCTATATGATGTAGGGTCCTGTAAAACCTGTAAAAATAAAATAATTTTTTAATGGTAAAATAACATTTTAGCAATCAACAAGCATATCTAATAAATTTAATTTATGAAACATACAATTTAACAAATTATTAAAAGTTAAAATGCAATTTCTAGAGCCCTATGAATTCTGTTTTATTTTTCTCAAATTGTCATTTTAATTATGTGATATAACTTTGTTTTAATAATTGTATCAATATTATTTTTTTTAATAATAATATATCAATATAAGTATGTTTTTCTGTACAATAGTAGTTTCTGTCACAATTTCTTCAAGTTAAACTAAACTTTTATTTTGATGTGTTGTCGTGAAGATCTTAAAATGTATGTGCTTTAATATTTACAGACATTAGTCCATATTGTGAAGAATACAGTCATACTTTTGATATATAAATCCCAAATTCTGTCCCAAATTTATACTGTAAATTCCATTTTTATCACTGGATTCTGCGATTTAATCTGAGTTTTCTGCATCACAGAAATCATAAAGTCCTACTAATGCAACGCCGCTCATATTTGTAAGTGTGACTTCAGTCCTTTTGAGGCCGCCGTAAACAAACAAATGTGTAAAACACATTGACCGTCTTGACCCTCGCTGTATTTTTAAGAGAGCGTTTCAATCTACGTCCCGATGATTCAGGAGCCCGTGTGACATTCAGAAGAGCGCGCACTTTTCTCAGACTGTTTTTCACAGCATATTTTATTCAGGATATGGACTTTTTAAAAGGAAGGCACTCTGAGCAAGAAACAGGCCAACAAAGCACTTTGTCACAATGATATACAAATATAAATACATATATATATACACACGCAATGCATTAAAGATATATAAGGGCTCCTGAAAACCAGAGCAGAGATTATACACAAAAATGACAAAAGACAAACGGATGGCTCAATGTCAGGAAACATGTGTAATTTACTACTGATAAAAAAGAACGGGACTCAAACTAGTCACAATATTTAATAGATAGATTAGTAGGATGCAAAAATCTCAGCCTTAACTAAAACTTACAACAGAAAATATCAAATATATATATAAAAAAGTAAATTAATAGTAATAGTATCTCGGTGATACTGAAATAATGCTGTGATAACTGAATGCCACTTGAATGACATCAGGATATATTAGTGCTTGACAAAGCGCATAGTAACAGGTCCAAGAAAACACTGTAAAATCAGTATCAAAACTTCACAGCATCCACAAGCACCTCTTTTATAACCTCACGTCACAGAAGTGCTTCTTAAAGCAAACACACTTGACACGCTGTGCTGACTCACACACACCCGGAGACACCGTCACAGAACTGCAAGATCAGACTCAGAGCGTCGGGAACGATCCACGTCATCTGAGGGATCGTGTGTGTGTGTGTGTGTGTATGTGTGATGTGTGTGTGTGTGCAAACCCTATATTATGGGGACAAAATGTCCACACAAAGATAGCAATATCTGAAATTCTTGTCCTTGTGGGGACATTTTTTGGTCCCCATGAAGAAAACAGCGTATTAATAATTTTCGACCTATTTCGACCCTTCCTTTTATTACAAAACTATTGGAGAAAACGGTTCTCAATCAACTCCAATCTCATCTTAGCGTAAATCAAATTCACAGCACAGAGTCTGCTCTTTTAAGGGTTTCTAATGATATACTGTTAGCGGCCGATGCTGGTGACTCTGTGATCCTAATACTGTTAGACTTAACCTCGGCCTTTGATACAGTTGATCATAAAACTCTATTATCCCGACTAGAATACTCTGTGGGCATCCAGGGAACTGTCCTCAGCTGGTTTAGATCTTATCTAAGTTTCTCTGTCAAACTGGGTCATTTTTCTTCCTCACCAGCCCAACTCTCTTGTGGAGTGCCGCAGGGGTCTATTCTCGCACCCATTCTTTTTTCCATATATTTGCTTCCTCTGGGCTCCATTTTTAGAAAGCATGGCGTATCATTTCACTGCTATGCAGATGATACGCAAATTTATTTCCCTCTGAAACGCAACAAAGATACTGCTCTAAAATCTCTTTTTGCATGCCTAGAGGAAGCAAAATGTGGTTTTCTCAAAATGTCTTATTTTTGAATGAATCCAAGACCGAGGTTATAGTCTTTGGCCCCCATGACAACTATAATAGCAGCAACATTGATCTGGACTATCTTGATCCAAAGTCATCTTGCATTAAGAACCTAGGTGTTCTCTGGGATCAAAACCTCAAATTTGAAAAACAAATCAACACGGTGATTAGTGCTTGCTTTTTTCAATTACATCTTCTCTCTAAAATTAAATCTTCCCTTTCTGAGAAAACACTAGAGATTGCTATCCATGCGCTCATCGCCGTTGGACTATTGCAACTCTCTCTACTTTGGCATACCCAAACACTCTATTGCTCGTCTCCAATTAGCTAGAACGCTGCTGCAAAGTTCCTCAAAAAAAACGTAAATTTGATCACGTTTCACCTATCTTAAAATCTCTGCACTGGCTACCTGTGCATTTTAGAATCGAATTTAAAATTCTTTTATTTGTTTTTAAATCCGTAAATAACCTGGCACAAAGCTATCTGTCTGAGCTACTCTGCCCACACAATAAGTATAAATCAGACTAAGTGATGTTTTTTGATAATGTAAAATTGCAGAAAGTTGTGTGTGATGGGTAGGTTTAGGGGTAGTGTGTGTGTGTGTGTGTGTGTGTGTGTGTGTGTGTGTGTGTGTGTGTGTGTGTGTGTGTGTGTGTGTGTGTGTGTGTGTGTGTGTGTGTGTGTGTGTGTGTGTGTGTGTGTGTGTGTCGATGTAAACATGCAGAGTAACAGATCTAGCAGCACATCTACAATTACAAAATCATTGTGCTGTGCTTCTAAAAAGCTCACAAAATAAACTTTGGGTAGATTATACACAAGACGACGACAAACAAGAAGAAATATTAATGATCTTGCATTCAGACTTTTCAGGCATATTATAGCAACAGTAATAATCAGAGATTTCAATCTAGCAAGCAAAAATCTAAATGCAAAAATAACTAAGATGATAATATGATTATAAGATAATATAATACAAGATACTTTATTACAACATTAGAGAAGATAAGTAAATAGTTGAATAGATGCTAAAGCAATGACACAAATAATATACAATAAAATATAACAAAATAAAATAATATATCTTGCATAACTATTACATAAAATATATAATAAATATATAATAAAAATATATACTAAAATGCAAATATATATATATGTGTGTGTGTGTGTGTGTGTGTGTGTGTGTGTGTGTGTGTGTGTGTGTGTGTGTGTGTGTGTGTGTGTGTGTGTGTGTGTGTGTGTGTGTGTGTGTGTGCATAATTATTATGCAAGTTGATATTCTGATAAAAAAAATTCCAAGGACATTTGACCAATTCAAAACCACATCAATCTTAATAACTACTATTCATTTTGTGTTTAATCATTTATAAGCGATATATAATTGTTAAAGGTGCCCTAGAATGTGAAATTGAATTTATGTTGGCATAGTTAAATAACAAGAGTTCATTACATGGACATGACATACAGTGAGTCTCAAACACCATTGTTTTCTCCACAGGCGAATCTCCACATAATACCGACTGTGACGCAACAGTCGGGATCATTAATATGTACGCCTGCAAATATTTGCATATGCCAGCCCTCAATGCCAGGCGGAACTGTGCAGCCGAACCATCGGAGCAAGCGAGGATCAGAGGGAAAATGGCAGATCATGGAAATAAATGCTATGTTCCAGGCTGTGCAGGGGATGCGAGGACTTTTCATACCCTTCCCACAGAAAAGAAATGTCAACAGGCGTGGTTGATGTTTATCTATAATCGGATACCGCAACAGTTTAATTCGAAGTTGTTAGTTTGCTCTGCCCATTTCACCACAGACTTATTTTCTAACCTGGGACAATATCAAGCTTCTCTCAGTGAATATATTATATACAGAAAGCGATCAAAGAACAATCTTTCCACACAGCGCGAGTTTATCTGGACACTTGCCAAACTCGTTATGAAATCAATGATGTACATCATCGTGTTCGCATTGGTGAAAGCATTAGAGAGTGCAGAAACTGCGTTGCTATGATAAGATCTTCAGTCTCGCGATCAACAGACTGTCATCTGCTTGATGGAAATAGATTTAAATACTTTATAAACATCTCACGATTTCTTAATCTTGATAGCTGTATTAGTAAAAACGTATAATATCTGTAGTAAAAGTATTCGAGAGAGTTTCACATGTAATACGTAGCTATTTCATATGCAAGCATGTCAGCCAATCACAGCAGTGGCCGGTTACAGTGAATCCCACAGCCAATCACAGCAGTGGCCGGTTACAGTGAATCCCACAGCCAATCACAGCAGTTACACTGAATCCCACAGCCAATCACAGCAGTGGCCGGTTACACTGAATCCCACAGCCAATCACAGCAGTGGCCGGTTACACTGAATTCCACAGCAGCCAATCACAGCAGTGGCCGGTTACACTGAATCCCACAGCCAATCACAGCAGTGGCCGGTTACACTGAATCCCACAGCCAATCACAGCAGTGGCCGGTTACACTGAATCCCACAGCCAATCACAGCAGTTACACTGAATTCCACAGCAGACACGCCCCTTCAAACAGTGTTCAAATCAGAGGGTAAAATCAGGCTAGGAAAAATGCCTTTTATTTCTAAATTATGACTATTTTTGATCTAAAAAAATACTAACATTATAAGGGCAACCCAGACAACATTATAAAATAATAAAATAACCCCATTCTAGGGTGCCTTTAAGGTAGGCTGGAAATGAGAAATGCTTTTTATTCATGCGTGTAATCATTTTAAGTAGGTCTTTAGTCAAAATGGGCCAAAAAACAGATTTAACTGAAAAGTAAAAAAATTATTAAATACAAAAAATTGCAATATTAAGGTGTAATCATACACACACACACACACACACACACACACACACACACACACACACACACACACACACACACACACACACACACACATATATATACAGCTGTTTTTCAACTGTGATAATAATCATTAATGTTTCTTGAGCATCAAATCATCATATTATAGTGATTTCTGAAGGATAATGATGCTGAAAATTCAGCTTTGATCACAGGAATAAATTACACTTTACTATATATATTCACATAGAAAAAAGTTATTCTAAATTGTAATAATATAACCCAATATTACTGTTTTTACTGTATTTTGATGAAATAAATGGAGCCTTGTTGAGCAGAAGAGACTTATTTCAAAAACATTTTTAATGTTAGCTTTTGAACTGTATTGTGCATTTATACTTAAATTACATTACAGGCATAAAAGTATTGTCTGAAACTATAAAATAATTAAAAGTTTACAAAAAAATCATAATTTTACCCAAATCTCAACACAAGACTGAGATTTATCGCAGGTTTTGATGGGTGAGTAAATGGTGATGGATTTATTTATTTCTTTACTATTTCCAAGACAAAAGTCACAGAGTTTAAGCCTAGTTTGTGCTGTTCATTTGTTCATTGTTTCTGAACTTCAAATCTGAACAGAAGAATCCTCAATTTCTGCACTAAAGGTGACCCGCCATATAGAGGAGCAACTTCCCTCAGTTTCACATCAAAACACTTCAGTCGGGAGCTTACAGATGTTGGGTTTATCAGAATCATGCAGCTTCACTCCAGACATCTCACACACACACACACACACACACCTCGACTGGCTCTTAAGGAGTCTCTTCCCTCTATTGTCAGCGGAGTGTTTGATCAGCGAGAGCTTCGTGCCACCGGTCGCTCTCAGAGCTCAACTCTTCATCTTTACCCAAAAACACAGATTTACACTTCAGCTAAAAATCAACATTCAGTCATCAGGATTATTCAGGATTATTCTCCTTCTGTATGACTTTCTTTCACACAAATGAAATGCTTCAGAAGAATGTTTTCATTTTCATAATGGGAACTTCAAAAATAACAATAACAAAAAAGCACTATAAAATATACATATAAACGTGAAGGAGGAAAGATGAGGAGAAGTTCAGAAACAACATGTGAAACACTATCCATCCATCCTTCTATCTATCCATCCTTCTATCTATCTATCTATCTATCTATCTATCTATCTATCTATCTATCTATCTATCTATCTATCTATCTATCTATCTATCAGTCCATCCATCCACCACTCCATCTATCCATCAGTCCATCCATCCACCACTCCATCTATCCATCCATCCATCCACCACTCCATCTATCCATCCATCCACCACTCCATCTATCCATCCATCCATCAGTCCATCCATCCACCACTCCATCTATCCATCAGTCCATCCATCCACCACTCCATCTATCCATCAGTCCATCCATCCACCACTCCATCTATCCATCCATCCATCAGTCCATCCATCCACCACTCCATCTATCCATCAGTCCATCCATCCACCACTCCATCTATCCATCAGTCCATCCATCCACCACTCCATCTATCCATCCATCCATCCACCACTCCATCTATCCATCAGTCCATCCATCCACCACTCCATCTATCCATCCATCCATCCCCCACTCCATCTATCCATCCATCCACCACTCCATCTATCCATCCATCAGTCCATCCATTAGGGGTGTAACGAGACGCTTATTTTAGAAACGAGACGAGACACGAGATTGGGTTCACGAGAACGAGACGAGACGAGATTTTTGCACAATTTTTCAGAAATCCTCAATGAAAAAATTCATGACTGGAAAAATAGTATGCAGGTGCATTTTGCAATGTTTAACTAATAATCTTATAAAGTAGACCTGAAATGACATGCATTATGAGTATGAATTATCAAATGCATTGAAAGAAAACAATATACAAGCACTGTAAAAGGTTTTTATTGACTGGCTTTTCTCCTGCATGATTTCACATTAGTCTCTTCAGACCTTACTGTACATTTAAGAGCTTTCAGAACTTCTGATTGAGGCTGTGTGTGACCTCCTAACTGAACTCTAGAAGTCTTATTAAGTGCAAACAATAAGTGCAAGTGCAACCATAATCAAAGTTAGCGCACAGACTCTTTATAATTGTTTTGAAATTGCTGTTGTATTTTGCACCGGCAGTTATAGGGTTAATGCGGTGAGTTCGGGAAAGGCCGGTAGAGAAACGAGCCTGGTGTTTGTCTCCACAGTTGTTCTTGCGTTCCGATTATTAGTTCAGAAACGGAGCCTCTTGTCTGTTGTCTTTAAGACATTACAGTACTCTCTCAATATTCGAAGTGCAAACTGACACCATAGCCGCAAATAAACAGTCCAGAGATGGGTATCGGGAGACGGACTATTGTATGTATGCGGCCTAATTTGTGCGCAATCCACATCAGCGAGCTTGTGTTTTACTTTCACTATCGTGATCACGCGTACTCTGTGTATAGCAGCGGTGCTGAGCGTGCATTCTACAAGTGCCTCACGCGATCAGTGATTTCGTGCTGCACTGATTGCAACGGCAACTCGAGCTGGATGAGCAGAGCAGACTTTTACATTATTTTATAATGATTTTTAAATAAAAACCGCAAAACGACAGTTTAGGAGAATGTGAGTGTAGAAGTGGAATATTCTATGATAATCTCACCCTCACGCTCAGTCATGGCGATATCGCGATCGCGAGACAGCTTTTTACTCGACGAGAAATCTCGTCATGTTTTAGTCTCGCGAGATCTCGTGGCACGAGATCTCGTTACACACCCTACCATCCATCCATCCATCACACTCCATCTCATCCATCCATCTATCATCCATCCACCCCACTCCATCTATCCATCCATCACCATCCATCCCCACTCCATCATCCATCCATCACATCCACCATCCACTCATCTATCCATCAATCCATCCATCCACCACTCCATCATCCATCCATACCATCCATCCCACACTCCATCATCCATCCATTCACCACTCCATCTATCCATCAGTCCATCCATCCACCACTACCACTCTATCCATCCATCACCATACCACCACTCCCATCCATCATCCATCCACCACTCCTCATCATCCATCAGTCCATCCATCCACCACCTCATCTATCCATCATCCATCCATCATCCACCACTCCATCTATCCATCCATCCATCCACACTCCATCCATCCATCCATATCCATCCATCACCTCCATCTATCCATCAGTCCATCATCCATCCATCCAATCTATCATCCATCCATCCACCACTCCATCCATCCATCCATTCACCACTCCATCTATCCATCAGCCATCATCCATCCATCATCTATCCATCCATCCATCCCCCACTCCATCTATCCATCCATCCCCCACTCCATCTATCCATCCACCACTCCATCTATCCATCCATCCATCCACCACTCCATCTATCCATCCATCCATCCATCCCCCCACTCCATCTATCCATCCATCCATCCATCCCACCACTCCATCATCCAATCCATCCACCACTCCATCTATCCATCCATCAGTCCATCCACCACTCCATCTATCCATCCATCCATCCACCCCCCACTCCATCTATCCATCCATCCATCCATCCCCACTCCATCTATCCATCCATCAGTCCATCCACCACTCCATCTATCCATCCATCCATCCATCCACCACTCCATCTATCCATCCATCAGTCCATCCACCACTCCATCTATCCATCCATCTATCCATCCATCCACCACTCCATCTATCCATCCATCCATCCATCCCCCACTCCATCTATCCACATCCATCCATCCATCCACCACTCCATCATCCATCCATCCATCCATCCACCCACCACTCCATCTATCCATCCATCAGTCCATCCACCACTCCATCTATCTATCCATCCATCCATCCACCCCCACTCCATCTATCCATCCATCCATCCATCCCCCACTCCATCTATCCATCCATCAGTCCATCCACCACTCCATCTATCCATCCATCCATCCACCACTCCATCTATCCATCCATCAGTCCATCCATCCATCCATCCCCCACTCCATCTATCCATCCATCCATCCATCCCCCACTCCATCTATCCATCCATCCATCCATCCATCCATCCATCCACCACCACTCCATCTATCCATCCATCAGTCCATCCACCACTCCATCTATCTATCCATCCATCCATCCACCCCCCACTCCATCTATCCATCCATCCATCCATCCCCCACTCCATCTATCCATCCATCAGTCCATCCACCACTCCATCTATCCATCCATCCATCCACCACTCCATCTATCCATCCATCAGTCCATCCATCCATCCATCCCCCACTCCATCTATCAATCCATCCATCCATCCACCACTCCATCTATCCATCCATCAGTCCATCCATCCATCAATCCATCCACCACTCCATCCATCAATCCATTCACCAATCCATCCATCTATCCATCCATCCATCCATCCATCCATCAATCCATCTACCACTCCATCTATCAATCCATTCATCCTTTCCTCCTCTCTATCCATCCATCCATCCATCCAATCAATAAATCCATCCATCAATCCATCTACCACCCCATCTATCCATCCATCCATCCATCCATCCATCCATCCACCACTCCATCTATCATCCATTCATTAATCCATCCATCCATCCACCACTCCACCCATCCAATCAATAAATCCATCCATCCACGAATCCACCACTCCACCCACCACACCATCTATCCATTCATACATCCATTCACCACTCCATCAATCCATCCACCACTCCATCTATCCATCCATCCATCCATCCACCACTCCATCTATCCCTTCATCCATCCACCACTCCATCTATCCATCCATCCATCCATTCACCACTCCATCTATCCATCCATTCACCACTCCATCTATCCCTTCATCCATCCATCCATCTACCACTCCATCTATCCATCCATACATACAGGGGTTGGACAATGAAACTGAAACACCTGGTTTTAGACCACAATAATTTATTAGTATGGTGTAGAGCCTCCTTTTGCGGCCAATACAGCGTCAATTCGTCTTGGGAATGACATATACAAGTCCTGCACAGTGGTCAGAGGGATTTTAAACCATTCTTCTTGCAGGATAGTGGCCAGGTCACGACGTGATGCTGGTGGAGGAAAATGTTTCCTGACTCGCTCCTCCAAAACACCCCAAAGTGGCTCAATAATATTTAGATCTGGTGACTGTGCAGGCCATGGGAGATGTTCAACTTCACTTTCATGTTCATCAAACCAATCTTTCACCAGTCTTGCTGTGTGTATTGGTGCATTGTCATCCTGATACACTGCACAAAACTGTGCTCTTACCCTGCTAATTGGACCTTCACAGTCTGCTCTTATTGGTTCAGTGTGCAATTACAGTTTTTCTCCATTGGTTTGGCTCATTTCTTGAAACAGAAATTACATTCTCAAAACTACATGGACAAACCTCCAAACCACTTGGCAATTTTTCACAACAGAATTGAATTTCTCATTCAGCTCATCAAATTGCAAATGCCTAAGTACATGTCTCAAAGTCTCAGTACATCTTTGCAAATGATTAAGTACAGGTAGCCTACATTTAGCACAATTTCCAAGTGAAAAGATCTTGTTGATCTAAACTGATTGTTGATTCTCAGTCTAATGGTTTTTCGCTCCAAAACCTGTCAGCGTCATATCATTGTATAAGTCATCACATGCACAATAGTCTGTTCAATTGTCAAAATTAGTCAAGAACATAATACCATGAATACCATATATGAATCACTTGGAACATTTGATAAATTTATTACAGCAATTGACAGTGAAAATGACAAAAAGAAAAGGGATCAAAGAGCTGCAATTAGTGCCTCCCATGTATATCTATCTAATACTGTGGGTTTTACTGTAACAGTTAGTCTAGTCAGTTCAGTAAGTCTAGTTATTGATGATTTCCCCCCTCCCTTTTCTGTCAAATACCCCCTACCTGCATAGGGGTACATGTACCCCAGGTTTGGATAATAATGGCATTGGAAGGAAACAAGACCCATCTCATCCTCGTGTTTGTGGATGAAGCTATCTTCAACCTGGCCAAGGGCTGAAGACGTGGCCGTAATATTATTGGCCACCGGGCCACGGTGGATGTCCCAGGCCAATGAGAGTGCTGCCATATCTGAGAATGGTGTGGCCACTCACATCCCCAGTCTTGGCCCATACAATACACAGAAGCTCCTCTTCTTCTTGGGCCGCCATCATTTTTATTTGATCCCTGAAAATGAGAGAGGTCTTGTAGGACTACCACAATATGTCATTGTATGGGACAATGTGAATTTCCACCGTGACTTTCTCATCAGGGCCTGGTTCACTACTCATCCAAGTATGGTCATGTTGTTCCTACCACCTTACTCTTCTTTCCTCCATCCTATTGAGGAGTATTTCTCCGCTTGGAGGTGGAGAGTGTATGAGCATCAGGCTCAAGATCAGAGGTCCCTGCTCCATGCAATGAACAAGTGTGAGGATATTACAGGAGATCAGTGTAGGGGATGATTGTGACATGCACGCTGTTTCTTCCCTCGTTGCATCGTAAGGGAGAATATGCACTGTGATGTGGATGATAATCTGTGGTCAGACAGACAGCAGCGTGTGGATGGCCAGGAGAGGGTGAGGACGGTGGCCAGGAGAGGGAGGGTGAGGACAGCGACCAGTGAAGAACTTAGTTGTGAAACTCCAGCTTTATTTACAGCACTGTAGGCTGCATATCATTTTCATTGTTTTTTGTTTGTGTCTATATTACAGTATATTATGCTGTATACATTTTCCTTTTACTCTGATGTATGGAAGTTACTTTATGTGTGTGAATGATAATGGTTACAATTTCCTTGGCAGTATGAGTGCAATGTGTGATGTCAAACCTTGGAGGCTACTCTTACCCTAAAATCCTATTTCTTTTTTTTTTTCAGTTTTATACACAATTGTATTCTGTTAGCTAGACAAAAGTACAGTAACCATTGTCAATGAAGGACTGGGCTAAGACTGAAAGGTGGATATGAGGGATATTTCAATGGTCCTCTGCCATAGTGACAAAACATCTAAACATTTTGGCTTGCAGTGCTTACACAATGCCAAAGGGATTAAGCATTTTGGGGGCACTGACTGGTTAAATGAGAAGGAAATTTAGTTTTGACACATGAGTGAACTGTTTTGGGAGATGTATGAGCTTTTGCAGGTGAACCATGGTGTTGTGCCGAACCATCCATGTTATTTTGGCAAAAGCACCAAGAGTGTTGAGAACGTCCGGTCTGTTTCAAGAAATGAGCCAAAGCAATTGAGAAGGATCTTTGCCATTTTGGTGGCACTGACTCTTTATATGAGAAAGGAATTTAGTTTTGAAGCATGAGTGAACAGTTTTGGGAGAGATATGAGCTTTTGCAAGTGAGCTATAGTGTGCTGAACTGTAAGACTGTTTTGCCAAATGATCTTAGAGTTTTGAGAATGTAATTTCTGTTTCAAGAAATGAGCCAAACCAATAAAGAAAAACTGTAATGAAGATTGGCCACCAGGCTGGTCCAATTTAGCCATGAAACCTCCCACACTAAAATGAGAGGTGTTTCAGTTTCATTGTCCAACCCTGTACATACACATATCAGTGTTTCCCCTACCATAGTTTTGGGGGGTCAAAGTCAAAGTTTGTTTTTAGCACCATGTGACATTTTTTTTCTCATTTGTACCATGGACCAACAACAAACCAACACACACACACAACACACACACACACACACACACACACACACACACACACACACACACACACACACACACACACACACACACACACACACACACACACACACACGTTGTGTTTTCATGTTTTATGGGGACTTTCCATAGGCGTAATGACTTTTATACTGTACAAACTATATATTCTGTCCCCTTACACTGCCCCTGTCCCTAAACCTACCCATCACAGGAGACATTCTGCATTTTTACATTTTCAAACAACATCACTTAGTGTGATTTATAAGCTGATTTCCTCATGGGGACCAAAAAATGTCCCCACACGAACAAGGATTTCGGATATTGCCATCCTTGTGGGGACATTTTGTCCCCATAACGTAGGGTTTACCAGGCCACACACACACACACACACACACACACACACACCACACACCCCTACAAACATCCCGCCAACCCTCGGGGACAGAAGGAGACGCCAATAACAATAGACAGAGTCCCGAAGAAGGCTGCGTCATCCTGAATGAGTGTATGCGACTCAGTGGGAGAAACCAGCAAACAAACACGAGTCTCTGTCCCTTCATGTACTTCATGACAGTTCGATTGTTCTCGGAGGAGTTGAAGGCAAATCTCTTGTTTTCTTTCTGGCCCTGCTGTGAACCAAGACCCAGTTCCCCGGTCGCTCTCTCCAGACGTGTGCCCTTTGTTCAGACCTGATTCAGATCCAGCCCACAAACAAATACGTCAATCCGATAACACTGATAATCAGGCATCGGCACAATCGCTGTTCGTTAGTGACAATTACAGAGCGGAAATTAATGAGGAAAAGTTGACTAGGATAGGATGTGATTGTACACAATGCACTTGGTGTTTTTCAGTCGTTCTCCTGCATGTACATAAAAGTCTACATAAAAAAACTTTTTGACACCAGATACCTGAAAATGAGTGGCACCTGTGGATGGTTGCTTATATTAGATTAAATAAAGTGATGAAATGGTTAAATAAACCTATAAAAAACATTTTAGTTGACTGAAAAAGCTGAAATAAAATTAAATATAAAAATTAGATGAAAAAACTTTCTTTTTTTTTATTAAAAAATGTTGCATTGGCAACAGTAAAAGGACTAAAACTGAAAAAAAAAAAAAAAAAGCTAATAAAAATGTCGAAAGCACATCAAAATGACTAAAAACTTCAAATAAATACAAAAATCCTCTACTGACATCATCCATTGTTTCCAAAGTCAATAAACTGTAAGAATTACCAATGGAATTGCATAATTGCACAAATAGGTTTGATAAAATAATAATTTTAAAAGATGAAAATAAACTTAATGTCCTCATGAAAGTGACCTGTCACTCCTCACTGCTTTAGTGTAAATAATCGAGCTCTAAAAATAAAAAACGATTGTAATCTTGACCAGAGATGATTTAATTTATGCCCTTTTATAGAAACAGCACTGACCTTCAGAATCCATCAATTCGATTCGCCAATCTATTGTTCAAGATCTATTGTTCTGAGAGCATTTCACTGTAATATCCTGTACATTATTTACATTCTCTGCTGTATGAGCCGTCACATACTGTCCTTGCTGAGGGTCAGAGGTCAGAGTCCAAACTGTAGTGCCACTATAGTGCCTCATCACAACATCTATTGAGAGAAAACCAGTGTTTGGTCTGGTCCAAATGTTTGGTCTCTACACTCCTGACATAACATACACACGCCTAAACACAGAAAATGATGTATATATCCGCTGGTAGTGGGATGAACAACTGTAGGAAAAGGCGGGAAAAAGCACACATGCAAAGACAAATCAATATTTTGATAAAAAAAAAATCTGTTTGCTGAAATATTAAATTAAAGTAAGGCTGTTAGTTTGTACTGTATTGGAGTAATTCCCACACAGACATATTAAGTACACCAAGCTTGTTTCCGCCAGGGAATAAAAAATAAATAGAGACTTTTTTTTCCTCACAAATCTGACTCAGAATTGAGAGATATAAACTTGAGTTCTAACTTTTTAACTCACAATTGTGAGTTTATATCTCAATTCGCAACCCTATGAGCAAATGAGCTGCTTAAACTGGACGCGTTAATGTGAAATAAGCCAATGTCAGCAGTTAAGAGTCTGAACCCCAGTGGGCGGAGCCTATGGTGTGATGGTGTATAACGATTGGTCGATGTCTTGCTCTGGAGGCGGGCACATGCAAATTCCTTTACCCGTGTGACGTCACAGATCACGCAATATCAAAACAAGACGTTTTTGGAGCTTGATTAAATAAATACTTTGTTTATAATGAGGATATTTTAAAATATGAAACACAGATAAGTTGCTTTGTTTGGTGTATGAGTCACAAACATAAAACATGTATTCAGAACACAACAGGAATGAAAAATATATATAAAAAACTAATTACAGTGGCATTCATTTTAATTAACCCTCTGGGGTCGGCAAACGTGCCGGCGCGTTTTGGCAGATTTTTTTTACATAGCAGAAAAATAGACGTAAACTACTCCATAATTTCTGGTCATACAGAGTTAAGAAATATGACCAAATAAACTGTTAAATGTGTATTTTTCTATGTGCCCACCTACAATCGAAATAAAATATTGTGCTTTTGTAAAATAAAGAAAATAAACAGGGTTTGCGTTCTGCCTATCCGTCTCCGTGAAATTTTTTTCTTGAGCACGTCTTTAAACTTAAACAAAACTCAGCGAATACTATTCACACAGGCATGAGCAAAATATGTTTGTAATCATTTAAGTTTGTACTTTTAAATGATCTGATTCAAAACGAAAACAAATTTTCTCTGTTTAAGTAATTTGTATAAAACCAACAAGATTTCCAGTTTCCCAAACGCTTGCTCATTATTTTTAATTTGACCACGCCCACGCCCGCAAAAGAGACTGATATGCAAATCTCCACGAAGGAACGTGCTAAATAAAGTGTAATTACAAAATTAAAAAACATCTCAAGGACCCCAAAAACACCTTAGTCCCCATAGGGGTTAAACAACATTCATTATAAAGGCCAATTCTATACAGATTTATTTGAAGCAAAACTAAAACTATGCTATGAGACTATAACTGAAACTAAATGTTTTGCATGCTTGCAATATATCACAGCACATTTCAGTTGATTAAAAAAACATGATTTATATTTAGCAAAATATAGTAATCAAGTAAAGTTAGGACAGAAAAATAAATAGACTTAATTTAAGAGGTAGACCCATATCATTTGTTGCTAAGGTCAAAACTATGTTATTTGTGCGCATAAAGTATAAACAGGTATAAACAGTAAACAGGTCAAATTAGACAGATGCCAAAATAAAACCATGAATAAAACTACACAAGGTAAAAGAAAATAAAGCCCAGATGACATTAAATACAGGTTCAGGATAAGCAGTTTGTGTTTTGTGTTGTGAATCATCAGACGCCGACAGCATGAAGCCACTGGGATTCAAGAACCAAATCTTATGTTAATAAAACTATTATGACGATCTCATGTTATTAATTAAGCATAATATTATTTTGCATATGCAATCAATGCTAATATTTAATTTATTCCACACTGTGATGTTCAGTCTGGGTCTGAAAAGGCCGTTTCACAGATGAAACATGTTGAAGAGAGCAGAATATGTACAGAAAATAATGAAAGAAAATAGAAATAAAAAGCTTTTTTGAATTATTGTCATTAAACACAATCGGTGTTGGGCTCACTACTCAAAAATGTAATTTATTACTCATTAGTCCTGTCAAAAGTAATATTATTACTTTACTTATGATTTCCTGTAACACGTTAACACGTAAAATGCTACAAACAACATATTTCAGTCTCATTATATGACCAAAATCCACATTAGATCTCAAATGGTCTAGAGATTATAACAAACACTCGATGGTTTACACTGAGTTTTGAGTAAAAGCGTAGTATTAATAAATTGTCAGATTGATGCTAATTGTAGCTATTAGCTACCCAGATATTATTATATTTAATGATGTATGTTGTAACTAGTTACTGCAAAAAGTAATATTACGCATTACTACACAACACTGTACACACAATACAGCGAAAATTACAGTGTCAAAAAAATTAAGAATTGCAGGTGTACAATATTACGCATAAATATATTGCCTTGATTAATAAAATGCATATTAAAATGTGTACTGCACATTGAAATATATATATATTTCATATATATCACTCTGAAATGTGTATATATTGCACATAAGGTCATATTGCACATTGTATGAGGTTACAAGTGAGTTGTAATGCATGTATTATAGGATATTCAAAGTGTAAATTTCATGCTGGCACTACATGTTATGATATACCAAGTGAAATGGCCTTTATGGAAGCAGTAAGTCCGTCAAAACCTTGGATATGGATATGGCCTTATTTATTTTTTCTTTCCCTAAGAAGTGTTGTTCTTGTATGTGCTACAGATAGGATGCTAAAAAGTCTTGATGCTAGACTATATTGAGACAAAAGCACACCGTCTCTATTCTAGGACAGGCATTTTCAGTTACCTGTGTAAGTCTCCTGTGAGCTGATCTCAGCAGATTCAAGGGCAGGACAACACTAGCCAATCCCTCAACATCACATCAACACAACATAAAGATCATCAAACATAAACATAAACTCAACAAAGAATGACATTTCAAGGAGCGGCCGATAGAACCAAAATCTTAAGCATCAATATATGAGTGATTTTACTTCAAGGTAAGGATATCATGAATTAGTCATTTTTACTAGAAAAAGGCTGTTAAATTTTAGATAGTTAAAAGTGAAATTTCACAATTTGCAATATTGCGACATCACAGCAAAAACTAATAATATAATATCTCAAGCAATTATTGAAGACAAGTAAACAGTCAGCAATAAAATAAGAACAAAGAAATGTAAGTAAAGAATAGAACAAATATTGAAATTAATTTAAGAGTGCTTTAAGTATTTCAGGTCAATGTATGTTATGAGATAAATAACATAAAACAACTGTAAATACCACAACATTAAACATAACTTAAAACTAGTTCTTTCAAATCGATTAATCACAATTAATCGAATCTCACATAAAAGTATGTGTTTATATAATATGTGTGTGTGTATATATATTATTATATTAACATATATATTACATATATATTATATTTGTGTGGGTATTTGTGTGTATGTATATATACACTGTATATTTATATATATATATATATATATATATAAAAGGGGTGTAACGATATACGTATTCGTATTGAACAGGGCTTTAGGTATATATGTGTGTGTACTGAGTATAATTATTTTGTATATAAATACACACACATGTGTATACAGTATTGAAGAAAAATGTATTATTTATTCTAAGAATAGTTATATTTATATATAATATAAATTATATATAAATATATACAGTATTTAGGCTACATGCAAATATTTCTTAAATATATACATCTGTGTTACAAAATAATTATACACAGTACACACATATATTATGTAAACACAAACTTTTATTTTGGATGCGATTAATCGCGATTACTTGTTGCACAGCACTAGCTCTCTCTCTAACACTGTAAAAATGAATCCTGTAAAAACAGCTAAATACCGTTTTGTCAGCTAAATTACAGATTTATACAGTTGCTGACTAAACAGTATTTAATTGTTCATTTCAAAAACAGTAACACACCGTATTTTTACAGTATGATGCTAGCAACCACAGCTGCTGTTTGTTTTACAGGAATATTTTTCTCTATATGCCTATCACACACTTTTTCTCCAGCTCTACAGCGGGAAGTGGAAGTATAAGTTGGACCTCTGATCTACTGTGAGCCGAGAGAGATGCTGGTCACAGGTCACAAATCCTGAGTTACTGGATCTCATGATCTCATGCTAACACAGCAAGCTCTTACCGAACTCTGCGTTCAGGAAGCGGCTCCACGTAACGGCCATTGTTGCGGTTTGGCTGAGAGTGTGAGAGATGCTGGAGATCCAGCTGGCATTAAAGGCTCTGGGAATGTCAACTCTGGGTTATTTGTGCAGCTGAGCGAGCGTCTTAAGAAAGGGAAAGATCAATGATGCCTACTTCAGATCAAAGACCATTTAAAGCCGCCAGAAACACCAATCTGTCTGTTTTTAAGAGAATAAGCCTCAGAGAGAGAAGAGAATTAATATGCCGTTGGATCCAACACTGTCCTGATCATTCATTATTGGGACAGATATTGGGACTCTCTCTCTCTCTCTCTCTCTCTCTCTCTCTCTCTCTGTCACACACACACACACACACACACACACCAGGTTTACAAATGAGGACGTCACTAAAGGGAGGTTTTTAGAGATGTTGGTCACTTCTGGGTACAAATCTGTCCCCAAAATAAAGTTAAGTAGGTACACACACAGACACACACACACACACACACCAGGTTTACAAATGAGGACTTGAGGGAGGTTTTTGGAGATTTTGGTCACTTCTGGGTACAAATTTGTCCCCAAAATATAGTTAAGTAGGTACACACACACACACACACACACACACACACACACACACACCCCACACACACACACATGTAAACACATACTGACAATCAAATACACGCTGACACTGACACACACACTTATATACACACACACACACACACACACACACACACACGCAAACACACACACACACACACACACACACACACACACACACACACACACATGCAAACACACACACACACACAACACACGCGCAAACACACACACACACACACACACACACACACACACACACACACACACACACACACACACACACACACACACACACACCGAAAACATTCTTCCTTTCAACAATTATAAAAAAATCTTGATTTACTTTATTATTTATGCTGTTTTTACAAATAAAGTCCCCAAAAGGTGGTTTTGGGATATTTTTCCCTCTTCTGGATACAAATTTATCCCAAATATTAAGGTTAAGAAGGTACAACAACATGTAATTCACAATTCTACAGCATCTTCTCAAATAGTAGTGCATAATAATGCATAAAGCAATCAACATCCCACATGTAATCACAATATATCGCATGTTATTGTGTTTGAGCTCAACTTACATAACACTTCTGAAACACAAACCAGCACATGCTTATAATGAGACTTCTATTGTCTCTGTGTTAAGTTATTGTTAAGTTATATAAAGCAGAAAATAATAAGTTAGTAGTAAACAAGCATTATAAACAATCATTTTAACAATAACCCATATTCATAAATATGAGAGAGTGTGTATATAAACACTTCAGAGGACCGGTGAAAACATGCTGAGATCTGACGTAGATTTATTCTCACACACACACACACACACACACACACACACACACACACACACACCACTCTTTTATCTTCCTCCTCCGGTTGTGAGGAAACCCCATCCTCATCCCAGTGCGGAGAACGAACACGAATACATTATTTACCACCTACACACAAACACACATTCATATACATATTAATTCCCACACATGCACAAAAAACGAATTCTCTCCCACAAATGCAAACAAGACGAAACACTACAGGCAAAAATGCTTAAAAAAAATTCATGCACTGGTCAATTTTGAGAATTTGGGCTCATTTCGTGTTGCTTCAGACCAGGGGAAATAAAACATTCAAAACTTATTTTATTGCACTTTATCTATTAGATTAAAATTTCAATCCATATCTTTAAAGGCAGTGAGTTTGAGTCAGAAATCTCCAGTTTTATTCATATCAATATTCTGAAGGTTTTTACAGAAGGGTTTGTTATATCATTTGCCTCTTTTATATAACATTTGATTCATAAAAACATGGACAAAAAAATAAATAATGCATTTTTCTGATTTATGGAGTGATAAAAAGAGAAATCCCCTTCAACTGTGTATCTGACTTTATCTGATGTTCATATTTCTGTTCTGGAAATGTATGCATATTAAATAATGCATCATTTGCATATTTAAACATAACATTTCAGAAATCAACTAGGGAAGCATGCTGATATAGTTACTTTTGTTTTGCCTGTGTTTTTTGCCTCAAGTCATTCATCACTAATAGCCAGCGCTCATACTAATCAAACCTCAGCATTTATTCTCTTAATTCAACCATATGCAAAGCATGCTGGGAACTAACAAGCACCGCACAGTTTCAGTAAATGCAACACAAATCAATCATGTAATCCAACACAAACGGATTAAAGCTGCAGTCTGCAGTTTTTCCTCTTTGTCGCCATCTCTGTTTGAAATCTGTAATTGCAGTTATTCGCGGAATTATTAACTTTGCGTGAGTTGTGCATCGGCATGAAACGGCGCGGATGAACACAATATTTTGAGGAGACTTTGCGTCTGTCATTCACCGCGCCGGTGTGGATCCTGGCGTTCAGAATCACAAATTATACTTTTGGAAGTACAGTATGACCATGACAACATACGAATTTTCATCGGAAAATGTAATCTGAACAAGTAAGGCCTAACATCCACTTTTTTTCTGATCAACTAAGGGGGAAAAGTTTTGCAGTAAATCGTGCTGATTAAATATAAAGATCGCGTCAAACCTTTCAAATTATACTTTGTTCTCAAATTGTTAATGTTAACAACCTCAGCATTGCGTGACTACTTTTAATGTGTATTATGGCTACCTGTAGTTCAGTTTCCATTTCTGTGCAGTCTTTCTGATTGCCATAACAATAAATTAATGTTTCTTTACTGGTTTCGTGTCTTAGGCCATCAATGTTACATTTATGAGTCATTAAATCTTGTTTAATTTGGACTTCTCTGTGTATGCTCTTTGAGGTGGACCCCATAGACCTGCATTATATGACTGACAGACAAGAACGGTTTGACCTAAAAATATCAAAATTGAAAATACTGTGGACACAAAGACACCTACATCTTGGATGCCCTTGAGCTAAGCTAAAACATACCAAAAATTTATTTCAAAGTGAACTATCCCTTTAAGTAAACTTAAATTTGACAGATATTTAAGCAGATTGAACATAATCAAATTAAGTTCGGGCAAAATGGCAGTTGGCGTCGCACTACACTGCCGCCCTCTGGATGTAAGAATATTTCACTTAACATAAATGGTTTGTGTTTAGACAACGCATTAGGATTTTGTATTGTTAAGTTGAGACATAATTACGTGGATCTTAATAGAAAAAACAACAACATTTCAAGTCAAAAAACACAATTATTATAAGTAAACTAAATATAAATATATTGTGTAAAGTGCACAACCTTCCTTGTTCATTTTTTTTAGTGCTGGCAACAATCCTAAACACTGAAACTGCATATCATGGCGATTACCCACAATACCACATCACTGCATGGGGAAAACACTTCTACGGTTAATTACATGTAACAGAAACATCTATATCCATCACACTCTTTAAGAACTTCGTAGTTTTTGTAAGAATATCTGATTAGGCCCCATCCACACTACTGCGTTTTAGTTTAGAAACGGAGAATGAATCGGTGCACGTTATTCGTCAGCGTTTTTCAACACGTTTTTTGTGTTCACACCCAAGCGATTTTCGCTGACGATGAGGCGAGTGAACATGCAAATTCATTCCCTGACATTAGATGGCGCTTAATGTAAAACAGAAACGCGCTTTTACGTGTGGCGTTTTCCGCGTCGGTGTGCACACGCACATTGGCGCCTTTTGTTTAGTCACGAGGCGTTAAACATCGGTGAATATCGCACGCAAAATTCGTCCCGGAGTGAACAGGCCTTTAGAATTGATCTCCGTCCACATTAAAACGACTGAAAACGCGGATCACGTGACCTACACTGGGCATGCGCGTGCCGGTGTAAAAAGACTGACTAACATTATTGCTCAGATTTGACGAAGAAGAAAGTAGAGCAAAGTTAGCTCTGCAAAGATAAGCAACGTCGAAGACCAGAGATTTCTTTTCATGGACCGACGAGGAGGTGGAGCTTTTACTTAAACTTACAAGGGGAATACAAAACAGCCGTGGTGGCAGAAAACACAGACTGGGAGTTGTCGCAAACCAAATACGGCGACATATTGGAAAGGTACCGGGAGCATTATCCACCGCCAGAGCAAGTCACAACAATGGGAAAGGTGTATCCCACAATAAAGACGAAATCACTAAAGGTGTGTATGGTGTGACACCCAATCAGAGAGCCGAGAGCCTCTGCGTCATGGTTTCTAAAGTCCTCCGTTTTGACCCGTTTCAAAACGGGGTCGGCAGCGTTTCTAAACTTCTCCATTTTAGGTCTTCGTTTTTGCCGGTTTAGTCTGGACGGGAGGTGCAAACGTAGCAAAAGGTCTCCGTTTCTAAACTAAAACGTAGTAGTGTGTGGATGGGGCCTCAGAAATCAGCACTCAAAGGATAACAGAGAGTTTCTGATCCTGCAGACGTGGCCGTTGTTGCAGTCAAGAGTGTCAAATGATGGTGACGAGGTTTTAGGGAACTTGATAGGACACTTGTTTTCTGCAAGCTGCAAGATTTTTTTTTTCTTTGGAGAAACGGGGATGTTCTTTCCGAGTCTATGTTGAGTTAATGACATTAATATTATTGGGATGATTATATAACACACACACACACACACACACACACACACACACACACACACCACACACACACACACACACACACACACACACACACACACACACACACACACACACACACACACACACACACACACACACACACCTCTCTCTCTCTCTCTCTCTCTCTCTCTCTCTCTATCTTTCTTTTAATTAGCATTCTTCTCTTTAATCACACAGGCTTATTCATTATTCATCGCCGCAGCGAAATGAATTATTCAACAGTCACATTTCCGCACAGAGGAAGAAAGTGAGGGATTGCCAGAGTCTCTCCTGTCCTCGCTCGTCTCTAAATCACACAACAGCATCTCTCTGTTTATTCTCCTCTCACATCATTCTGTCATTCACTGATTGTAAACAAGAGCATGCTGGTATAAAATCCAGGCACAAAAACTGCTTAATTTTTCTTAAATATGCATTCTAAAAACTAATGCAACAATGATAACGATTGATGCCATCACTATACTTTTTTTCTAAGTGTGTTAAATATACTTCTAGATAATTAACATAATTTAAAAAATAACATGTTAAATATTTTTGTCAATCTTGAATATAAATCTTGAATTGTACTGGACAAAAAATATTTAGCAAAATAATTAATTGATGAAAAATATATGTGTCAATCTTAAATTAAAAAACATAAAAATCCTAAAAAGAAATACAAAATAATTCAAATGTTAAATATTAATGTCAATCCTGAATACAAACCTTGAAAAAATTATTAACATGGCTAATAAATAAAATTGAATTACAAACATAAACAAAATGTATGTTTAAAATTAATTAATTTGGACAAAAACAAACAAATTAACATAAGAAACTACAGATTTTTTTATTTTTTACATACTTTGTATGTAATCTAAAAAAAGAACAAATCCTAATGGACATTAAAAAAAATAACTAAATAAATAAAATGTTAAATATTAATGTAAAATATTAATATTAAACCAGAACAAATAACTACAGGAACATTAAACAGGATGGCTAACTTTAGTCTGATTGATAATGAAACACTTAATAAAACAGTACAAAGCCTCACCTCTTCCACTTGTACACTAGATACTTTACCTACCGCTTTTTTAAAATCTGTTTTACATATTCTAGCACCAGAACTGCTTAACATCATAAATTCATCCTTACAAATGGGCACATTTCCTAAATCCTTGAAGACTGCTGTTATAAAACCACTTCTTAAAAAGAATAACCTAGATACATCTATATTAAGCAACTATAGGCCAGTTTCAAACCTACCGTTCATTGGCAAAATTATTGAAAAAATTGTTTTTAATCAATTAACATCTTTTTTAACACTTAACAACTGCCTTGACAATTTTCAGTCAGGTTTCCGGACCCAGAAACAGTTCTTGCTACAGTCACAAGTGACATCCGGTTAAATATAGATGCAGGCAAGGCATCCATCTTAGTATTATTGGATCTTAGTGCAGCTTTCGACACTGTAGACCATAATATATTACTTCATCGACTGGAACATTGGGTTGGCTTCACTGGTGTTGTGATCAGCTGGCTAAAATCGTATCTTAGTGATAGGAGTTTTATTGTTAAAATTGGAAATTGTTCCTCAACACTAACATCTTTGTCCTGTGGCGTTCCCCAGGGCTCAATTTTGGGGCCTTTATTATTCAATCTTTACATGCTACCACTTGGTAAACTCATAAAGAAAAATTCAATCTCCTACCACAGTTATGCTGATGACACACACATTTATTTACCTTTAATGCCTAATGACTATACCCCCATTGAAACTCTCTGTCAGTGCATTGAAGAAATAGATACTTGGATGTCACAGAACTTTCTCCAGCTTAATAAAAATAAAACTGAGGTTATCGTTTTTGGAAGAAATGAGGAAAAATTTAAAATCTCTACCCTGCTTGAAAAAAAGGGCTTAATAGCAAAGGAAGAGGTAAGAAACCTTGGTGTCTTAATAGATAATAATCTAAATTTTAATAGTCACATAAAAACAATCACAAAATCAGCATATTTTCATCTTAAAAATATCAATAAACATAAAAAATGTATGTCTAAGGAGGATCTTGAAAAGATCATACATGCTTTTATTTCTAGTAGGATTGATTATTGTAATGTGCTTTTAACAGGACTCCCCAAAAAGACTTTAAAACCTCTCCAAATGGTACAGAATAGTGTAGCCAGGATCATTACAAAAACTAAAAGAATAGATCATATAACTCCAATTTTAAAGTCCTTACACTGGCTACCAATTAGATACAGGATTATTTTTAAGGCACTTTTACTAGTTTTTAAGTCAATAAAGGGGATGGGACCTAAATACCTTCATGATATGTTTCAACAGCATACTCAACCAAGACCCCTTAGATCACAGTCAAGTCATCCTCATTTATATAGCGCTTTTAACAATGTAGATTGTTTCAAAGCAGCTTTACAGAGACAAACATATAATTTAAGGTAACAAAGAATGGTTTGGTTTTATAGCGGTTATTGAATAATGTTGTGTCCAGCTAAAGTTAGTTTTGATTGATTCACTTCCATCGAAATGATCGAGGGGTTTTTAAATTAGGGGCCGCTAAGACGACGCCGTTCTCTCTAAACAGACTTTAAACGCAAACCTGTGATAAACGCTGATGGCGTTCACATGCGCATTAAGAATTGATTCTATAGTTATGTGCGTTTGAATATATGTGTGCGCAGGTTCGTAATTCGCTACAAACCATGCCTAAACAAACTACTTGTCTTGCCTATAAATTTTGACGCAGAATTTTATTTTATCAATTCGGCGTAGGGACGCGAAACCGTAATTTCATAGCGCTTTATCTGTAGAGTGGAATAGGGATCCTCCATAGGGAGAGGCTAGTTGGCACTTCAGCACTGCGTTGTCATCGGGTCCAGGCGAAGGTCCTTTGTCAGATCTGGAAACGGCAGGCTGCAGGAAAACCTCGGGATAAACAAAGACACTAAACTAGCGTAGATGCCATTCTTCTTATGATGTAACAATCAGGATTTGAGGGAAGTGTTCCAGGTTACGGCTGGCCTAATCTGTGCAGCCTAACAATTAATTATCGAAGTCTATAATGTATTATGTGAATGCTAGGTCAAAGAGATGTGTTTTTAGTCTAGATTTAAACTGACAGACTGTGTCTGCTTCCCGGACAATGGTAGGAAGATTGTTCCAAAGTTTTGGTGCTCAATAGGAAAAGGATCTACCGCCAGCAGTTGATTTAGATATTCTAGGTATTATCAACTGGCCAGAATTTTGGGATCGCAGTAGACGTGAAGGACTATAATGCGTTAAGAGCTCTGGTAAGAACTCTAGCGGCTGCGTTTTGGACCAGCTGTAGTTTGTTTATTAAGCGTGCAGGGCAACCACCCAGTAGAGCATTACAATAATCTAGCCTTGAGGTCATGAACGCATGAACTAATTGTTCCGCATTTGTCCGTGAGAGCATATGACGTAATTTAGATATATTTTTAAGATGGAAAAATGCTGTTTTACAGATACTAGCATAAACACGTTTATGCACAGCATAAACAGCTTCTACTAAAACCTATTGTTAGAACAAAACAAGGGGAAGCTGCTTTTAATACTTTGGCGTCCATTACTGGAACCAGCTTCCTGAAAACATAAAAAATGCTCCAACTATCACAATTTTTAAAAATAGATTAAAGACCAAGCTTTTTTCAGATGCTTTTTGTAGTTAATGCGTAATGAATGCATATGTGTATATATATGTATAGGTGTGTATATGTATGTATATGTATATTTTTTATATATATTGTTTATATTTTTGTGTATTAATCCCTTTAATGTCTTTGCTGGTGTTTTATATATAGAATTTTAATTATTTATACTATATTGTGTAAAGTGCATTGTATTGCTGCTATGTATGAAAAGCGCTATACAAATAAAATTGCCTTGCCTTGCCTAATGTCAATCTTGAATATAAACCTTGAATTTTACTTGACAAAAAAATATTTAACATCATAAAAAAACTTAAATGTCAATCTTAAACTTAAAAACCTTAAATTACTGTACTGTAATTATTACTATTAGCATAATAAAATTAGTAAATGTTGAATATTAATATCAATCTTGAATATAATCCTTAAATATTTAAAATCAGGGTATCTTCCGTCCATTCGTTTTTTGATTTGATTTTGAAAGTAAAAAAATGAGAAAACAGCTCCTTTTTCGTTTTTGTATTTTTCCCAAAAAAAAATAAAAACAAGAATTCAGCTTGATTTTTCGTTTTTCGTTCTGAGGTCGAAAAATGAATAAACAGCTTAAATATTCGATTCCTACACGTGGGCGGTAATGACACGCCCCTTTCCTCTGATTTGTCAGCCAAAGATCAAACTGTTGCGTCATCAGTTCTTCCTCAGGTCCGCACTGCAGAATAAGAGTCCTCTACTCCTGCAGTTGATGAGCCGATTCTTATCTCGTTTATTGCAACTACTTTTCATCTTTTTCTCATCAAACAACCAGACTAACGAATGACTCGACACAACCCGTACATGGGAAGAACTTAGACAGGGCTTTCTTTTGTGTAGACCAGCAGTTCTTAAGTGCCAGGGGGTCCGTGAAATAATTAGCAATTTTCTTATATTTTCCGGACTGTAATATGTCCCGATTTTTTATTATAAAACACGCTGTGATTTATTCCTTAGTGACTTAGGAATATTTATAAGTATATAATGCATTTTACTTCAAATAATCTAAATGTTGACTTTTAAAACTAGGCGCAGAAAGACTATTTGCTGTATTTTGGTTCATTTTTGGTGTGCGCCAGAAAGATGTTAAAAGCAGCGCATCGTGATGTTTTCTTTATTTTTCAAAGGCATGACATTTTGTAGTCATTTTGAATGTACACAAATGAAAATATACATTTTACTGTTTCGAATGACAGAGTATTAAGTTATTTCTCCAGCTGAGGAACAAATCCAAGTCGTGGCGCCGGCGCATCACGCACAACATATCAGTTCACTTCTGGCATTGCTAACTTGACATCGCAGCCTGTTCATTATTAAAATAAAACAGTCAACCAACCAACCAAACAAACAAAAAGTTATTCTGCTTAATTTAATTGGTATTTTGTACAGTAGACTGTGCCAGTCAGTCATAATAACTTGCTGTTATTCCAAACTCATTTCCCTAGAAGATGTTGATTTGGGTAATTCTATGGAAATGTCAATGTTTCTGTCACTAGCCTTTACAGAAATATTACACTTACAAAACCCCACTGTAGAATTACAATTTCTTTACATTTTAAAATAACACAATATGTTATTTGTACAAGTACACCTTCTTGAGCCATCAAGTGGCAATATTTTATTTTTTATTAATTATGTAGAATTCCAATTACCACAGTAGCGCAATTTCATGAAAATTGTCACTGGAGTTATTGTCACTGGTGTCACCTTTCTTATGGGTGACCTTTCTTATGACACCAGTGACTCCGATTTATAGATAAACTTTATTCAAAGCTATTTATTTAGATTATATGCCAAATGTAACAATTTAGTCTCATCTACTTGAAGAATAATGATCTTTGGTCTTTGCATGTCATTGGTGATTCATTGTGTCACTGGTGTTACTGTCTTGTTTTTCTGTCACATTAATGGCACATGTGACATGATCATAATTTTACATCCATTCTGCTACACTCAAAAGTTAAGATTTTTACTTGATTTACAGATCATTACTTGATTTTAACTGGTTTTCAAATAGTTTCATTGTTATAGCAAATACATGGTTGCGCAAAGGAACTAACCTCATTCGAGCACAATTTTAACAAACCTGATTAAAATAAATAAAACAATCTCCTTATTTGTTGCATTATTATTATTTTTTGGTAACTCTGACTGTATGTGCTAAAAAAAATTTGAAATAATATTTCATAAAACATTTAATATTGCCAAAGAAGTAAGGTAACACCAGTGACAAAAAATGGTACATGTGGTCTTTAAATAAATGCACAAAAAATGTAAAAAATCATTAAGCTGTCATTTATGCGTATTCATAAAGTCAAAGGGTAATCTAATAATGTGGTGTACGTTAAAGAAATACATTTTAAGATATCTTGCCATACCAAAAGTGGACGTTTCTGTAGAATGACCCATTCGTGTATATTAGGATTCGACTGAAGTACGAAGCCTTCTTTACATTAATAGTTAGCATCCAAATGTTACATTGAAAATATGGAAACGTTGGACCGTAGAGATTTGCGAACCAAACTTCGGTACAGTTTCAGTTATAGATTCAAATAAATTTGTTTAGGCTTGCCGTTTAAAATAGGCTAAATGTTGTTTGTAATAAAGGGCACAATAGGTATTTTTATAGGCTACTATGTGGCTATTATTAGCTACTTATTTTTCATTCCTGTTGTTTTCTTAATACCATTCATTTAAGGATTTTACATTAGGGGAAGTAAAATAAGCATAGCCTATGTTATAGTGTTTATAATGTTAATTTTGTATTTTATTTACCAGTCTTTTGCACTATTTCCGAATAGGCTAATAATAAACTGCATTTTTTACAACGATGTGACGTGCGTGTTTTACTCTCAACTTGACCCAGTGCGCCGCGCACAAGCGCGCATTCTTTAGATAAGGCTAATACGTTTTTATAAAACACAAGCCTTAGCTACATCATAAAACTCAGTATATTTTAATCTTTTTCTCTGTTGTCCAGTTGTTAGATAGTCAGTCTGAATGAAAGTTCATTCATTAATGTTATAGGCCTATTTAGTGAATGCATCATTCTTTCCTTTTTGTATTAGTGTTTAAAATATTTAATTTACGAGGGAGACAATTCTAACAGCCGTCATTTACCCTGCCATACCAAGCTGATGCATATAGCGTAGGTGAATTTATATCTACAGAAGAAAGCCCCGTATAGGCTCTTCCCATGTACGGGTTGTGTCGAGTCATTCGTTAGTCTGGTTGTTTGATGAGAAAAAGATGAAAAGTAGTTGCAATAAACGCGATAAGAATTGGCTTATCAACTGCAGGAGCGGAGGACTCTTATTCTGCAGTGCGGACCTGAGGAAGAACTGATGACGCAACAGTTTGATCTTTGGCTGACAAATCAGAGGAAAGGGGCGTGTCATTACCGCCCACGTGTAGGAATCGAATATTTAAGCTGTTTATTCATTTTTCGACCTCAGAACGAAAAATGAAAAATCAAGCTGAATTCTTGTTTTTCGTTTTTTGGGAAAAATACAAAAACGGAAAAGGAGCTGTTTTCTCATTTTTTTACTTTCAAAATCAAATCAAAAAACGAATGGACGGAAGATACCCTGATTATTTAAGCATGACATTTCAGAAAAGTATCAGGTTCTGATACAAAAAAATAAAAATAAACAAATGTTACTAAATGTTAAATATATGTCAATCTTAAATTAAAAAAACCTATGGACAACAACAAAAATAATCAACATAATAAATATTAATGTCAATCCTATAACAGACAACAAAATCAAACAAAGCTTTTTAGGGCAAAACTGGTCCGTTACCAAACACTATTTTACACAGTGTTTCCCATAATCCTTTGCTCTGCTGTCAATCATAGAGAAGAAGAGAGTGTGAAAAGGCTGAAAAAATCTGCACAAAACGCCTTCAGAGACATACAGCGCGCATCTCTCTTCTGCTTCGGTTTCACTCAATTAGTTCTGCTTTCCATCAACACAGCGCATTTGCATGAGCCCACACACACACACACACACACACACACACACTGGAGTTAATGAGATCGAGCTGGTAGGAGAGGACGCTCTTCTCCACATGAGAGAATCCACGCTGTTTAAGCATCACATGAGGTGCGACACAGTTTGTGCATCAAACTCAGGCAGAGTTCATCCCTGCACTGGATATTTGAAGCTTTTCTTACTTATCTTCCAATTTTCAACAACAAAAGACAGTTTTACATCGCCTAGGGAAACGTATTACTGCTCTTTCATGGCTGAGAAGACTTAATTGAGTTCTCAGTTAATCAAAGTATCAAAAAAATCTCCTAAAATCCCTCAGGAGAAATAATCAGTCACAACAAGCCAATAATGTGAATGCAAGAACTGACTAAATGCATTCATTGCAACGCAAAGCCTCTGACAAATGCATGCATTTAAATGCAAATACAGTAAATGTATAGGGCTATAAAATGAATGTTGATAAGCAGAATAATTTGATGCAATCTCTTCTGAAACTATAGAGAGGAAAGATGTGAGATAACTCTGGTCTTTTTTTGGTTTGTTAGCAAAAGTCTCCATTTGCTCTCAAGATCCAAAGTGATCATCATTATCATTATCATGGGTTCTTTAGCTCATTGTTTTGGTTTCTGGGTTGTTTAAATAACCAGATAATCTGTTTTTAAGGCAGAAAAGCATCCATCTTGGAAAGTGGATATTTCAGGTTCTGGATTTAACCTCGTCAAGCGCTGGGACTGTACAGAATCACTTCACTGAACCAACATTCATGCATCTGGGAATGCACTGGAATAGCTTTCTGCCTACATAATGAAAACTAATGGGATATTTCAATCATCCAGTCATCCTCTACATCTGAAACATCCACACGGATGACGATGACGTCAAAGACGAAAGCTCTAGTCACTCAAACACAGTTTTCTGTGGCGGCTCCATATGGGGGTTGTATTTGTCCCCCGTCATCCTCCTGTGCTCAATATGTTCTCATCTTCTGCTCATCATGTTCTCATCTTATGCTCATCATGTTCTTATCTTCTGCTCATCATGTTCTCATCTTCTGCTCATCATGTTCTCATCTTCTGCTCATCATGTTCTCATCTTCTGCTCATCATGTTCTCATCTTCTGCTCATCATGTTCTCATCTTTGCTCATCATGTTCTTATCTTCTGCTCATCATGTTCTCATCTTATGCTCATCATGTTCTTATCTTCTGCTCATCATATTCTTATCTTCTGCTCATCAT